>JANHFX010009113.1:351-19464 GCA_027560015.1 Chloroceryle amazona
CCCGCCCCAAGCTTTTTTCTGAATTGCATGAATTTTTAATGACTAACTGCGCATACCATGGCAGACAAAGAGCTAATAGATTAGTAATTTGACCTGTGAGTTATTTGAGGTGCCTCAAACATGCAGTGAAAGAGACTCTGATTTTTCTTTAGAACAATCATGAAATGGAATATGGTTGATTCTAGAAACTTTATCTTTACTTTAGCTGAGCTAATTTCATCAGGTGGAAGAGGCAAAGGGTATGATAAGAACTCACATCTGTGAATGCAAGGAAATCAGTGAGTGATACAGTCAGACATGATAAAACACTATCTTAATCTCTGCAATAAAACACTGAACATAACCACATTACCTAAAAGCTTTGCGTGTACTGCTCTTGCTAAACTTTAGCAAAGGATTAAACAAAAAAGACAAAACAAACAAACACACCAAAAACACTTAAAGAATAAATGATGTCACATATATACTCTAGAAGTGTAAAAGAGCTCTTCAGTTGCACAATTTTCTTTCCCAGATTACAAATGTCAGTTAAGATTGATGACATGCAAAAATTGCTTGTAAGGCAGTTCATGGAAATAATCTGTAAAGGTCAAATTATGACTGAGGGATCTCGTTAGTGAAAAACATAAAGCTATTAGAATGGTTTTGGATAACTAACTGAGCATAAAATGGAGACTTCACTCATTCTTTTCTTTCCTGCCCTCAGAACAAGAACCACTAAGGAAGACTGGTGAAGGAGTAGACTGGCACAGAAGTAAAACATTTAACTATGAAGACATTTTTATGTGTTAGAAAGGTACACAAATTCATACAAGTCCATAGTGAAAAGACAAGAACATTTAACTGAGGACCAAAAAAAAATTATAAAGAAAGAAAGAAATAAATCAGTGTATTTTCCCATTAAGCAGCTGACATCCAAGTGTGAAAATTCACGAACAAGTTCAGATGACTAGAAACTGCAAAGAAGAGTGTCTGGAAAACACTGCACTGCAACATTTAGAAGACCACTTGTGCATCAGCACAATGATACAGCATTTCATTTGAGATAAGGATGTGCAAGGCACCCCACATTCCAATGTATTCAACTGTGGAGTGAGCGTGTATACAGACTGAAGTTCTGAATTTGGGGAATCTACACCTACTTTGACAGAGTATATACAGTTAATTTTCTGGACATTATTGACCAAAAAATAGTACTACATCTCACCTTCAAATAACCCTTCCACAGCACCAGTGATCAGTCCATGGTCTGGAAGCCATCTGCAGTCCCAGGGACTTAAGTTCATGGCTTGTTCATCCTTCTCCCCTATCACTTCTGTCCACATTGAGTATCCTTTGCAAAGAGATACTTACATATTTGCTAAATACACCTTTGGTAACCTGTACAATAAAAGTTCTTTAATTATTTTCCAATGCTATGGAAGTAATCCCTGAAGCATCTTTAATCTTAAAATGGAAGCACGACTTTACAGATACTGCTATTGAAGAGGTGAACAGGTTAAGAGTGAGAATGAAATCTACTGAGAAAATAAATTGCATTACTAGACTTTGCTCTCATGCACCTCTATTAACCTACACAGGAAGACAGCTGAGTCTAGTCAGAAGTAAGTAGTCATGGCAAGTAACAGTTCTGACACAGTTTGGCTTGTATTTAAATTGTAGATGAACAAAGAAAAAAAGGCAGTTATAGCTAAAATGTCCCAGGAATCTCAAACAGCTTTGGTTGCTACAGGAGAAACATGGGATTAAGCAGTGTAGAAGGAAGAATGTGGTCCTGAAACTTTCTTCAAATATGTATGAGGCAGAAATGGTAAGAGGCAGAGATGAGCTGTCAGAGTGGGGATTGTGCTGACTCTTCAAGAAGGGCTCCGGGAATTAAGGAGTTTGGTTTTTGTCTCTTGCCTTATTTCTTGAATGTAGATTAGTCATTTCACTTTTCTTCCTCTTCTCTTTTTGTTCTGTAAAACTGGTATTATACCATCTCTTGTGTATTTCAGCAGCACAGCAGAATGAAAACTGGCAAGGAAGGAAGCCAAAGAAAGAAAGAAATCAGACTGACCTACTCAGAAGATTTGCCAGATGAGGGAAGGTAAAGCTATTTATCCTAGACTAGACTGGTGGGATCCTGTGGCTGGCTGGAGCAGGAGGCTCACAGGCGCTAACATGCTGAATACCACACCAAACCCATCGGAAATGACAACCATGATTAATGCCATGATTAACAAACACCTCGAAACACCACACAAAATAGCTAAGGAGAATACTAATAAAAAACAAGATAAAGGGAAACCCCCCATTCTCAAACTGTGACAAAATCCATTTACAACAATATATACCTCTTGGATGAGGAGAGGGGTCATTTTTCTCTTCGAATCAAACAATACAAGATCTCTCCTGGAGCAAGCTCTCTCCCAGGACAGCAGGACAGAGAAAGATGACAGCATTGCGGGTCATATTTAGAAAACCTAAAAGATGTCTAGCTCAAAACCAGACTATCCACCCTTTCCTGCGGCTAATGCCGGCAGCACAGTACCTCAACATCCCTTGGTGCTCAGTGTGCTGTGGGTGGTTGCCATAAATCAAGCAGTAGTTCAGCCTTCACCAGTGCCATTTCACCTTTGCCCATCAATCCTTTCCTTCTCGCAAAAGCTACTGACTTCCACAGTTTCTGTAAGGAAATGTCTGAGTAAACACTGAGTTCCTTCTTAGCTCCAAGGTCTTGAGCCTCTCTCTCAAGCTGAAACATTTGGCACTTCATCCTTCAAGTGTTTTTATCAATGTCTATTCTATACCTGCTGGTCTGGTCTTGACTATAGGAACACATCATTAAACCAGACTCCGTTTAGCTGTTAAGAAAACATCTAAGTGTATGTATATTCAAACTTTCAGAAGACAGTGCTCCTCAAAAACCAAACCAATCAGCTATCCAAATTTAGAGTGCATCACTTCACTAAGTGATCCTCACTAAAATCCAGGACAGCAATGGGATTCTGCCACAGAAAGTCACAAAAAAGTTTCTACATCACCTCAATATACCAGCATGTTTAAACTGCAGCTCAAATTTCTGTTGACAATAGAATTGTTTAATTATATAAATGAATCCACAACAGCTTATAGCAGTGGTAGTCACAACAGTAACACCATGATAAACAGGAATTAATCCAAACACTTCCACAGTCCCCTTCAGCTGTCAGCCTCAAAGTATTTTACATATGAGGGTAATAACTCCCTTCTTTCCAGGGAGAAAAAATGAGCTGGTGCAGTGTAACACCATTTGTTCAAAAAGGAGCAATTGCAGGTCTTGGACATTTCACTGTTATTCCCTATTTTCTCTAAATGGGACATTATACACTCTACAAACAATTTGGAAGTTCAATGGTGCTTCCAGCTATAGTAGCTTCAAAAGCTTTAGAAGATCTGTCACATACCAAAGAGGCATTCAATACAGAATCATAAAATCATATATCTCAGACCTCAGGACAGGCTGAAGTGTAACTCCTGCTGATGAGAGGACTTTAAAGTCAGCCATATGTCACAGAACAGGCTCTGCTCTTTGGTTCTCAGCTGTTGAGGAGTAAGTAAAAGTTAATGTATAATAGCAAAACACCTTCCTTGGGCATGCTTCCAACTCCTTCTCCAAAAAGCCTGGAAAACTTCTAGGAGCAGTTTGAAGTAAAGAGCTATGTTTCAGGGGTACTCCAGCAAAGTGACCCAGCCACATGCTTGCCTTTGATCACTCTCACTTCTATTGTTCTGAACCTATGATTGCATCCACTTGCCTTTTATCTTCTTCTATTTAATCTGTACTAACGTGTCTGCAACACATCTGAAGCAAAACCAGAACCTATATGTGGATTCTAGATCACCCTGAAATACTGCTCAGAAAGATTAGCATTGAATTCCAAAAGCAGATCTTGGTAATACAGGCAGGCAGCAACAGACAGATAGAGGGGCCATTTTCCAAGCAACCAACAAATTCTGCTGCTCAGTTTCAGTGCAGAGATTTCCAGAATGCAGAAGGCCCCCTAATCTCCATCCTTTATCCCATCTCCCACTCATGTCCAGGCACTGATACTATTCACGTTATTAACACTGCATTTAAGTTACTTTCTGGTGTAAGAGAGAGTTGTGTATGACAGTGTGACAGAGAAGCAGAAGGAGATGAACAGTGCAAGAGGGAAGAAGAAACACTAAAACTTTTCCTGAAGCTGTAACAGACACAAGCAACTCTTCTTTCAGAGCACCTGTACTTCACACAGCAGCCTTCACTTCCACCATGTGACTCACATGGAGAAGGGATGGGGCAATGAGGCCATACATTAGTGTAAATAAATCCACAAAATTTTTATCAATCTAGAGGGAAGCAGAGCTGCAGTTTGACTCAGACATGAAAAGAAAGAAAGTTTTACATTGTCGAGATTTTTCTTTGGGGTTGGAGATCACTGCCAAGATAACATCAGATTAGGCCACTACCTACCACTTGGCTTTGCTCCAGAACTCAAGAACTCTGCAGGCGGTTTTGCTCTCATAGCAAAAGCAACACTATCAAACAGGCTGAGCTGGGCAGAAGACAGTTACGTCAAGAATAAACTGGATTGTGAAATAACCTGAACCTCTCAGTACAAGTGCACAGCAACATGTGCCTGTGAATACACACAGTTAAAATCCCAAACAAAACATTTCATAGAATACCAGAATGGTAGAGGTTGGAAGGGACCTCTGGGGATCAAGTCTGACTCCCTGCCAGAGCAGGATCACCTAGGGCAGACCACACAGGAACATGTCCAGGTATGTTCTGAAAGTCTCTAGAGAAGGAGACTCCACCTCTCTGGGCAGCCTGTTCCAGTGCTCTGTCACCCTCACAGTAAAGAAATTTTTCATATTGAGGTGAAGCTTCCTGTGTTCCAGTTTGTGACCATTACCTCTCGTTCTATCATAGGACACCACTGAAAAGACACCACCCTTCTACTTGACACACACTCTTCAGATATTTATAAACATTGATAAGATCCCCTCACAGCCTTCTCTTTCCCAGGCTAAACTGCCTCAGATCTATAAGCCTTTCCTCACGAGAGATGTTCCAGTCCCTTAATCATCCTTGTAGCTCTCTGTTGGACACTCTCTAGTATTTCCCTGTCTCTCTGGAACTAGGGAGACCAGAACTGGACACAATACTCCAGATGTAGTCTCACTAGGGGAGAGTGGAAGGGGAAAACCTCCCTCAACCTGCTGGCCACACTCTTCTTTATGCACCCCAGGATACCACTGGCCTTGGCCACAAGGGCACATTGCTGTCCCATGGATAACTTATTGTCCACCAGGACTCCAAGGTCCTTCTCTGGAGCTGCTTTCCAGCAGGTCTACCCCTAACCTGTACTGGTGCATGTGGTTATTCCTCTCCAGATGTAGGACTCTGCACTTGCCCTTGTCACTACATACACTTCTCTCCCTCAAAGAGAACAGTGAAAGATACAGCAGATATTAGCCATATCAGTTCATTTACTACTGCAAGGTGATCAGACACATCAGTGATAAACATACAGTAAAAGTCTATGCAATAGAAGAAACAAAGTTTATGTTCTTTATAGGATGCAGAACAGCATCCTTTTACACAGATAGCAATGCTCAACTTTTCCAGCACCTTATCTCCATTTTCCTAGGAGACAACATCATTTTCTTAGGAGTCAAAATGTGCATTTTCCCTATTCATTCCCACCAGAGTTGTGGTCTGAAAATACAAGCCTTTTAAGTAGCACCACAAGATGATCTTTTGATATACATAGAAAAAGCAAGAAAGGACAAGACTGAAATTTTATTTCCTGCACATTTGTCATATGATTACATTCACCTTGTAGAAATGCAGCCTTAGCATCCAGCAGAGGTGCTTAGTGTCAAGGAAAGGCTTATAAAGCTCTGCCTCAGCATGTATCACACCCCTGTTCCTTCTACCAAGTCATAGCATCTTTATGACACCATTTCAAAAGGGCATCCTTAACTCCCTTTGGTAATTTCCTGCCTTACATTCAAAATGTCCATTTCCCCCAACAACATGCTGATGATGAGTTTGGAGGACATAATTAAATCATCATGGCTAGAATATTAGTTCTTATACCTCCATCAGTTAGTTCCTATACCTCCATCAGAAATTCACTTTGATGCATATAACATAATTTAAAACTCCACTTCTGTACATGAAAGGTGTAGATGATGCTGAAGAACAAAGCACCTCATTAGCTCTCCAAGCACAGTGCACTGCAGTTTGTCATTATCCAATGCATTCCTTGCAAGCTACTGGGTGGGGGATATGACAATCTCAGAGGCTGCATTACAGAGAAATATTACTGACATCCAAACAATACCAGAAATAGGGTATCGCCCCACATTATTTGTCATTGGTATCTCCTTTAATATTAAAGGTGGAGGGCAAATTGAAAAAGCAAACAAAAAAACCACTGGTGAAGTGTAGGAATATTACCTTTGGAGTTAATTTATTGATAAAACCCACTTATAAAATGTCTCTCTGCCTCATCTAGGGCCACACCCGATAGGTAGTTCTGAAGTATCCTAGAATGAGTCATGCACCAATATGTTACAATGTGAATTTCTTGCTGTTGATGAGTTCAACAAAACAGTAACAGCAAGAGAAAAAATGAAAAAAGCTATGGCAGTTTATAAATATTTTTAAAATTACTTTTGTTCAGTTGTGACTGTTCTAAAAATAGTCAAACTTTACCTGCTGTACAAGAGGGGTTTCTGAAATGAAACACAGAGAGTCTTTGTGTCTTGCAGTCTGTAGCTGCAAAGTGATGTTGATAACCACAGTACGAATCAGGACAATCCTTGGTGCTGCAGTGGCAACAAGATTTCTTGCAGATGAGTCAAGAGTTGATCCTGGAAATGGGCATTCAGGGACTGAAGCTATTAACCTGACTCCAGAGAGTCCTACTGCTATGCACTAATTCCTCTTGCCCAACTTGCTACTCTGGGACTGGAAAAAACACCTTCTGCAGGCATCATTCTAAATGTGCCATGTCTCCCTCCAAAAATCTTGAAACCTGTCAAGCTATTCTGATATATATCAACTGTCCAGGAGCTGGCATATAGAGAAATCCACCAGCACTGCAATAGGAGATTAATTCCTGTGCTTTTGCCACAGGAATTCAACAGCTGAACTTCCTGGGTAAGCTTGAATATGGTCCTGTCCCTCAGCTGTCATGCAGGATAGCACATCCTCTACCTGTAGAGGGGATAAGAGGCATTAGTGCCCACAATACTAAGATACCAAGAGCCCACATGGCCAAGCACAAATATAATGGGACAGCACAAATATCATGGGAGGGCCATAAAATAACCTAGTCCTGTGTGCACAAGAGTTCTTGCTTGTAAACTACCCTTCTTTCAAATACTGCTATAATGATTTATCAATGTCTCATTTTTGTCTATTTATTCTGCCACTTTCTGCTGTACTCCTGAGGTTTCTGTAGGTAATGAAGCCACAAAAGTTGTTTAGCTTTGTTTTAAATTTTAATAATTGTTTCCTGACTAGCTTTAAACAAAACTTATGAAGAAACCACTGTTAACTTTAATTTTTTAATTAAAGGACTGATCAGTTATTAAATGTTTTAAGAAAAATCAGTGCAAAAGAAACCCAAGCATCACAAAGCACAGAGATGCAGAAACCATGCCTCTCTGGCACAGAAAATGCTCATCTTTGAACTAAATTTCCCACCAACAGGAGAGTTCAAACAATGTATTTTCCCCCTCGCACAGTGGAGGATGCCTGAAATCCTGAGGCGTCTGGAAGTTCTGGAGGCCGAGGACAAAGGGCAAGCTAGAATGAAATCCATAACATGTTACATGGTGGGCCAGAAGGCACAGGTAACAATCAAGTCCTGCTTCCCAAGAACCTTGCCCATATATTGTGCCTCAGAGCTGGTAAGAACGGCTCACAGCCCAGCGTGGCAAGTACACACAGTTAAGGACAAACTGCCTTAGTGCTGGATGTTACTGGTGTCACAAACTTACAGGCAAGCTTGTCAGGATACAATTCACTCTCATAAAGCCTGAATAATTCACAACAAAAAGGGTGGCTACAGAACACTTTTCTCAACCATCTCATTGCCATAACAGTTCACCTGTCTCTATGCTTTTTGGGGATAACAGAATGTCAGTCTCTCTCTTGAGCATTGTAAATAACTCATACATTGCTGGTTGAAATTAATACCATTTCCATAGACATCTGTGACCCCAAGATTTCTCTTCTTACTCTTTTGTAACACTAGGGGCACAGGAAGAAGATTTCCTAACAATGAGCCAGAAAAACAGTTCCAAACTAAAGCCAAACAGCAAATCGAACTCCATCTCCATTCCCCTGCCCATCTTTTGCCTTTTACTTCTTCTTTAATTAGTAAGCACAGCAAAATAGACCTCTTCCTTGTTTTAATTTGCTTATTTCTTTGTTTCTGACAGAAGAAATACGTCCTTCCTGCGGGAGAGCCAGCTCCACTCATCTATAAATAAAATCCATTCATGTAGATGAAAGTTCCTTTGAGATGTTTCCTAACACAACTAATTTTAAAAATTGAAGACTAGAAGAGCCAAAAGCAAATCAAGTCGTATGAGGGGAGGCTGAGGAAGCTGGGTATGTTTAGTTTGGAGAAGAGGAGACTGAGGCGGGACCTCATTGCCCTCTACAACTACCTGAAAGGAGGTTGTAGAGAGGTGGGTGTTGGTCTTCTCCTTGTAACTACTGACAGAACCAGAGGAAATAGTCTGAAGTTGCAGCAGGGGAGGTTTAGATTAAATATGAGGAAGAAATTCTTTACAGAGAGAGTGGTGAGGCACTGAACAGCCTTCCCAGGGAGGTGGCTGAGTCACCATCCTTGGAGGTATTTAAGAAACAGGCAGACCTGGTGCTTCAGGACATGCTCCAGTGGCAGGCATGTAGGGGGTTATTTTGTGTGTTTTGTGGTTTTGCGTTTTTGAAGTCATGTTTGATCAGGTGTATTTAGGTATTTAGGTGTTTGGGGTTTTTTTAGGTGTTTTTTTGTTACGGATATGGTTGGACTCAGAGATCTAGGAGGTCCTTTCCAAGCATGAATATTCTGTGATTCTGTGATAATTTTTATTTGTTTTTTGTCTTAAAAAGATATTGAGAAGCAAGGACATTTATTTTGATAAGTTTTGAAAGGATTATTTAGGGAATGTGAAGCCACTACTTATTATATGTGAAGCACAGTAGTTGCAAGCATAGGGTTAAACCCATCAGTAATTTAATGAAGCAGAGTAAAGATAAACTTGCTAAAGTGCGCAGTGCGACACTGTTAACCAAACATTGTTCTTTCCTAAATAAATTCTCACGTACAAAAATATATCACCTATTGCTGTGCTATGTAAGCAGTTTTCAATACTGAACAGCATGTGATTTACAGATGCCTGGTTTATAGACAAGAAAGAGCACAGATGGCTCTTGTCAACACTAAAGAAGGATTTTGGCAGAAGACCTGAGAAGACAGGGTCAGTTAAGGATGAGCTGAACATACTGGTGGTCCTTTCATATCATATCTGAATTGTGAACTACAACTGTGAATCACTCCAAGTCCATATAATCTCACAGAAATGTTTAGTATCTTAACATTTTAACTGTACAGTCTTGACTTTAAAAGTTGACTTTGTATTTCACAAGGGAAAAAGAGAGTTATTAATTTTCAATAACACTTTTGCACACAGAAGAAATAAAAAATTATATACATGTCTCCTTATGCTTTGTATGCAGGATTTGATGTATGAAATATGACCATCCCAAACTCTGATGAGAAATAACACAAACTAGATTAACTGCAATCATATATTACAGAAAGGGAAAGAAAAAAAAAAGTGTTGGGCAGATGAAATAAGTATTCAAAATGAAACAAAAAGAAAATTAATGTCCTTTAGTCTATGGACTGATGCTATGTTTACCATGATTGGTTTTCCCCCCCTGTGAGATTATGTCTATCAGGAAGTGACATCCACTTAAGGGACAATGAACAACTACATATACAAATGTCCGTCAAGGAAACTCTCTAAACAATTGCAAATATTGACTGACATGCAGCAGATTAATTTGGCTTCACTGTCACTGGAATATACTGTATCCAGCTATTGTGAAATATCAGATCTTTTACTTTCATACTTAACACATCACAATTGAACATGGAATTTCCATCAATAATAGAAGAAGCATTTAATAGTTACTTTGCTTTCCTAACAGAGATATATGCCTTTCTAATAATGTAAAGACAAGCAGGATTTTTTCTAACAAACACTAACATATTTTTTTTTGTCATAATACTAGACATTATCTATGTAAACAATACAATCCTATGCTAACAAGTTCCTGATTTCTCTCTACAAGTAGTATCTCCTGTAGAACTCAAAACACAAATCTGTGTTCCACTACAATCATTTAAATGTGAGAGAACATCGAGGTCTGTAACACATAGAAGCACCTTCTTCAGTTGCAAGAGCTACTTCAGTGTAGAGTAGGGTTAATGATTGGACTTGACCTTGAAGGTCTTTTCCAACCTTGCTAATTCTATGCTTCTATGCATGTGGGGGTTCTTTTCATTAATACCGCAAATCCTTGAACTCAACTGCAAAGCAATTACAACAGTCTCAAATCTAAGTTAAGAAAGTATCTGACATGAAGTCTTGAAAAATGGCAAGACGGCACTGAAAGGATCATACTTCATCTCGCTGCTGCCTCTAAAATACAGATCACACAGACTCTGTATCTCCTCACCTTTGCAGCTTTTCTTATGGAATGGTAGCTTTACAATCCTGGGACAAAAGGATATTTGTCAGACTCATTGCAAGAAATTAATTGCCATACACATGCAGGACAGCAGTATTTGGAATAGGATGCAGCAGATTAACTAAAACCAAATTTTCATAAACATCAAGTACACAGTTTCTTTGACTGCCATACAGTTTTGGATGCTCAATACCTGAAAACCAGACCACAAGAGGAACTGAGAAAACAAAACCAGATGACCACTTTGTCCTGCTCCCACTTAATTACACCCTTTTTGGGCCTAGTAGTTCTAGCATTATACTGTTAACTGGCTTCATATGCAAATTCCCATCTGAGAAATAAAGGAAGAGACTGTATGTGTGTGTACATTAGTGTTAAACAGGAGGATGTAGCAGCAGGAAACTGATAATCCAAACATTCTTCTTTTGTAATGCATTTTAGTTTGTCATCAGGACTTCATTTTTATCAACTTTCAGAGTTGTAAATCCTTGCTTTATTCTACTTACTGCACCCTTTCAAGAGCTCCAGAAGAGGAAAGTTGTCGTGAAGCAGGATAATTAGGGACTTACACTGTAATTGTTAAGAGCACTGAGCACAAAGGCAATACTAAGACAAGCTGCCTGAAGCTTTTTTTGGCCATGGGAAGTGGCGTTACCAAGGCGATCACTTTCAAACTGTCCAGCAAGACTGCTGAGGAACTCTGTACTGAAAGGGATGTGTAAGCCAAAGCGTACTTCCTGAAAAAGAGAACACAGGCATTCACTGATGATTTGTAGGACTTCCATGTTTTGTCTTAAATACGTATTTCTAGCTTGCTGAAAGTTGGAAAGCTGAGCTTATTGTGAACATTTCTGATCCTTCCCTATTGCATCCCAAATCTTGCAGTTGATTTGAAAATCAGATGGGGGCAAAGGAAAGTAACTTGAGAATCACTGAGATGCTAACCAAGTTAGATAGAGACAGGTTGGATATGGCATATATACAAATGCTATGGTGTGAAAGTGCAAGGAACCACACTTTTCCCACACTGCAGATAAATACATTTGCAGTACTTGTGCTTTTCTGCATTGGCCCCTTGTAGCAGCCCCTTAGGTGCCAGGGTTACTCGTTTGTGTCCTGCAGCCCATCAACTCAGCTGCACTGCCCCTCCATGTGGCAAGGATATAAGCCTGACAGCTACTGCCCTTACCGCCTGAGATGTGAACAGAGGCTGTGCTTTTAATTCTGGAGATCCACAGCAAAGTGTGGATAGCAGGTGTTACACTGGTCTGAGCTGCACTCACTGTGTTGACTGCTGCATGAACAAGTCACAGTAGAGCTAACTCCTGCCCCACACTCTCTAGCTGTTAGATTATCCTGCCAGGGCAAGTAGACAAAATGACACACATCATTTGCAGATGGAAGAAGGTGACATGAAAGGAAGAGTGACAGCAACAACAAAAGGGCAGATGCAGGTCTCTTTCCCAGAGGCAAAGGGGCACAGTGTTGCAGCAGTGGTCCTCTGCTTTTCACATGGTGGCATAACCCCTGCGTGCTGTGGGATGTGCATCTGAACACTACAAGGGGGACACCAAAGCCTAGATACTCCTGGACTTCCAGCATTATTTTCCCACCTCACTTCTTTAGAGGTTTACATTTAAAAACAAAACAAAACAAAACAAAAAGAGTTCAAGTCTTAAAGGTATTTAAAAGAGAACTGAATGTCTTCTCTTCCCCCTTTAAAATTCTTTGAGGTTGTTTTTTGTTTGTTTGTTTATGGCTTTTTGTAGCAATGGGTATTGAATGCATCTCTTTTTCATAAGGAGTCCAACTCTATCAGATTTCAAGCACAGCAGAAGCAACACAGACTGTAAAACTGTAAGTAGTCTTCATTCCTTATTGACATCTTTCTTGAAAAATGGTAATCCTTTAACCTCGCAGCATCTTTTCTCAAGGGGCTGATTAAATGAAAAGTCTGTTTTGGTCAATGGTTATTATAGCTGCAGACCTCAACGTAACCTTTGTACATTCTGTAACTGTGTACATTCTGCCTTGCACACAATGCCTTTTAAATGGTTGACTGTCATTCCTTAGGTTCATCTAAAATTACAATCTCTTGGAAGATAAAATATTGCCAATATAATTTACAGTATGTCTCTGCAAACTGCAATACCCAACTAAGATTTATTTCTTCCATGTTGAGAAAGGTTACAAAAAAAAAAAAATCTAAAATTTAAATTGTGAAATACATTTAAAATAGATAAAACAGTTTTAAGACATAGGATTGTTTTGGGATTTTTTGCTTCCCTTCATAAAGGAGTTTAGAGTGTTGGGTTTTTTTGTTTGAGGGGGCTGAGTGGGTTTCATTTGTTTTTAGTTTCCTGACATTCCTCTCTCTTTTTGTGTAGCTAGGTCTTCCTTTTGTTTCTCTTGGGATAAGCTAAATCTCTCCGAGGTTCAGAAAAGCATGGATCTTTCAAATACACAGGATAATCAGTGTCTCAGGCCATATAATGTCCCTCTATCTTGTCACCACTGTTGTTAAATGTTTTAACGATGGTTTAGGAAAAGCTAATTTGCAAATTCATACCAGAGACAAATCGAAGAACTTACTTATGCATTGAAGTTGTTGAAGAGTAACCCAGGGCATCAGCTCACAGAGAGTCAGTTTACTGACCTCTGTCTTCCCATACAGAAAAGCCTAGATTGTTTTTATCTGCTTTGTTCTTCCCTATTAGTTTTACATCACTGAAGTAGTGGAGGTAGATAACACATTTTTTCCAGCTGTTTCTAATAGGAAGTGAAAGTGAGGCCCACAGCTTTCCTACCAGCTTCATTGACAATGATTTGAGTAACAATTTCAAATTTCTCATTGAAAGTGTTTGTTCTTCACTATTTAATCACATAATTTTCAAAGATAAAGCAGATTTTAAGTAGACTTGTTAGCTTTGTTAGGCTCTGCTCATCTCTTAGTGATTTTAATGTCATTAGATTTCTACTCCATTCCCCACTATGCACAAAGAAATACAGTACTTTAGAAAAGACAAACTCCTAAGTCAAGACAGGAGTCAAGAGGAGAAGCAGCATAATTTCAGAGCACAGCCCTTCTTTCAATATCTCATCACAAACATCAAACACATTTCCCAGTCTCATACGGTTTTTCTGTTGCTTTCAGTTAAACTTGTTCCTGGGGGCCTAACAAAAAAAAATCCTTTTCACGTCACTCTCTAGTAATGACTTTTGCCTAGCTGTTTTTCTGTTACTGTTTCCAATTAGGATAATTACATAGCATGACTTCACAGATCAGCTTCCATACAGAATACCTTCATATTCTTTTACCTCCACTCATTACTAAAACCTTACATTTGAAGAATTTTAAAACCTATTAAGTAGCACAATATCACATAACCCTGCTTTGGTGAATCATGGCTTAGTGAATGAGAAATTCTGAAATTAAATTTATGGTCATGATCAAAAACAACAGTGTAAAACCTCAAAAATATTTAAAGAACAAATAAAGGCCACCTAACTGAATGAGACCAGCACGTATGTGACTGTACAACACTGTTAGCCAAATGTGAGCATGCTTATGAATGTGAAGTCATGTTTTCTATTGTTGAAAAAAGCACTGCATTGTCTTAAACTGAGTATTACGGCTTCTTCTTAACTCCTGCCCCCCAAAGCCCATCTTCAATGCCTCAGAACCTTTATTTAACACAGAAAACAGTACTATCAAGTGAATCTCAAAAAATTCCTGAAGTGCACAGATGACCACACACTACACATACTGTTTGTCTTCTGTTCATTTGTCTTAAGAAAAGAGCAGACACTTTTGGTGGATAAGTATAGAGTAGTTCATTCCCAAATAACAGAAAGGCATTTTCTTTTCACTTTTACTTTACTACAATCCATTGATTTATTTTGATTTCATCCTTTTACCAAATGAATTTTAAAATTACAAAGTGAAGATTCTGCTAAACAATTCTTTCTTTTCCCACATGCTGTTTTTTTTTTTTTCCAATAAAATGGGTAAACATGGGCAACTATAGCACTTGCAAATTCAGACTTTTGTTTTCCAACATATGGCATTTTTTAAACACTCTCCAAGCTTGACTGTGAAAGATATAGATATATTTATAAAAGTGCTATAGGTATCAATGATGCAGTCTTTACACTATAAAAATATTTGAGCCCCATCATTAACCAGTGTATTTTACTGGTGCCAATATTCTGCAGAAATTTATATCTTCAATTTGACAATCTTTCATCGTTTGAAATATATCACTGCATGGCACATGCATGAGAGCAAACCACCTCTCACCCAGGTTAAGTTAATCATCAGTATGCTTAATCCTGCTCACACATATGTATGTGATTAACATAAAGCATGCCTTCCAACATAAGACAAATTATCATAAAATCAACTGCATTTGTATTTAATGTAATACATAAACCTGTATTTCAATGGGACTATCATGAATAAATCTGCAAGCCAGAGTAACCTCTTGTTCATAATCACACTAGTTTTAAAGAGAGAAAGAACAGCTTCCCATGTATTTACACAGAGTGTAAATTATCATGTGCTTGGTAATGATCTCCTAACACTGCTGAGAAAAGCTAACACTGACATTTTAGTACAAACATGGGAAGTGAAGATGCATGTTGTATGAGAGCAGTCAATGAGCCACAGAATAGAGTGATGGTGACAGAGAGGCCAACCCTTTGGAAGTCCTCATAAATTCTGGTTCCCTCCCAGTTCTTCAAGGAATTTATAGGTTTATTGGGGGTTTTCCCTTCCCTATTCTCTTCATTAAAAGCATCTTACCATCACCAATACACTGATCTATTAAGAAAGCTTTACCTGGGTAAACTGTACAAAGAATTAAGAAAATGTCTTAATGCCACAAGGAGTGGCTACACAGAAGAGCTGCATCAGCTTAACTAAAATTTGTAGTGCATTTCCTCAAAACTATGCTGGCCAAATTTCTAACTCATTTATTCATTTTCATAAAAAATGAATTAGTATACATTAAGAGTTAGAAAAATGGGATCTTAACAGAGGAACCCATTAAAAACATTTGAAGAAAATACACTCTCAGTAAAAAAAAAATAAATGTAGTGCTAATGACAACAGTTAACAGCATTTTTCTCCATTACTACACATTTATTTTGGTAGTATCTTCACGAAGAGATAGAGAACATATGGAAATATTTCATATCACTTCATATCTAGGTAAATATAATTTTCTTTTATGAAAACAGAAATACACGTGCATCATGCATAAATTGGCTGACATCACTGCAATTGCAACACAGTGATTACTTCTCCTTCTAACCAGAGCAGGAGCTCTAGTGGTACTTTCAGAGCCTGTCCTATCACATGGAACTTGACCACAAGGTTCTCCAGATTAAATATCTAGAAGCTTTTTAAGTACACATTAATTGACAAGAGGTAAAACATCACATCTTGGTTATTACTAAAATACATTGTTCCATAAGCCACTAGAAATGTGATGCCTGATTTCCTATAGCCATGTCCTAGATTTCTCTATCCACTTATTCCAGAGTACTCCTTATGCCAGACAAGTGACATATGGGCCATGATGTTTGCCCAGCTACATGTATGCTGGCTGACTGGCTGGTCCAGGATGCACGTGCTCATTGACCACCTGGCTGATGCCTGGCAGAGGAAACTGGAACCCAAAACGTAGCTGCCTTTTCTCAGCAGGGAGCACTAATCAGTCTGTTCTCTTTTACCCAGCTGATGATTTTCATTAAATGTGTAGGAACCTAAATATATTTGAGATATCTTGTTCCCTGTTAAATTTGCAGCCAATAGATTGACAAGTAACAGTGGACTAAAAGGAAGAAAAAGAGAAAGAATCTGACAGACACTCAGTATAAACATACCTGTTTCTACTCTCTCACAAATAGCACCCATCCTTACTAAATCTTGCCTTATTTTTCCCTGCCTTGCATATGAGCTGGCTGGGCTCATTGAAAGGGCTTTAAACTATGTCTGGAGGGGGAAGGGGATAAAAGTGGGCCCGCTAGAGTTGAGCCTAAGGGTGGCAGGCGATTGTTGGGAATGAAATTGTTAGCCCAGCTCAAGTGCCTTGAGAGTAACGCATGCAGCAGGGGTAACAAACAGGAGGAGCTAAAGGCCATTGTGCACCACAACTGCTGTGATGTAGTCGCAATTACAGAAACACGGTGGGATGAGTCTCATGAGTAGAGTGCTGCAGTGGATGGCTATAAGCTCTACAAATGGAATAGGCAAGATAAAAAGGGTGCTGGGGTGGCTCTCTATATTAGGGAGTGTTTTGATTGCATGGAACTCAACAAGAGTGACAGACTGGTTGAATGTTTATGGGTAAAGTTGAGGAAGGCCAGCAAGGTGGACATCCTATTGGGAGTTTGTTATAGATCACCCAACCAGGATGAAGAGGTTGATGAATTATTCTATAGACAACTGTCAGAAGCTGCAAAATCGCAGGCCCTTGTTCTTGTGGGGACCTCAGCTTACCAGACATCTGCTGGCAATATAACACAGCAGACAGGAAACAGTCTAGGAGATTCCTGGAGTGTGTGGAAGGTAACCTCCTGACTCAGCTGGTAGGTGAGCCCAGCAGGGTAGGTGCCTTGCTGGAGTTGTTTACAAACAGAGAATGTCTGCTGGATGTTGTGGTGGTTGGAGGCCATCTTGGGCTTAGCAACCATGAAATGATAAAAGTTCTCAATTCTTGGCCAAGTAAGGAGGGGGAGCAGCAAAACTATTACCATGGACTTCCAAAGGGCAGACTTCAACCTGTTTAGAACACTGGTTGAGAAAATCCCTTTGGGGTACAGTCCTAGAGAGGGCAAAGGGGTCCAGAAAGGCTGGACTTTTTTCAAGAAAGAGCTCTTAAGGGCTCAGGACCAGGCTGTCCCCATGTGTCATAAGACAAACTGGCGGGGAAAATGACTGGCCTGGCTGAACAGGGAGCTTTTGCTGGGACTTAGGAGAAGGAGGAGAGTCTACCACCTTTGGAAGAAGGGGTGGGCTACTCAGGAAGAGTATAGGGTTTTAGTTAGGTCGTGTAGAAAGAACATTAGAGGGGCAAAAGGTCAGCTAGAACTCAGCCTGTCCATCACTGCAAGAGATAATAAAGAGATTTTTTACAAATATATAAACAACACAAAAAGAACGAGGGAGAATCTCCAACCTTTACTGGATGTGAGGGGGAACATTGTTACCAAGGATGAGGAAAAGGCTGAGGTATTTAATGACTTCTTTGCCTCAGTCTTTACTAGTCAGACCAGTTATCCTCATGGTATTCAGTCCCCTGAGCTGAAGATAGGGATGGAGATCAGAATAATCCAGGAAATATTAGTGAAAGACCTGCCAAACCAATTGGATGCCCATAAGTCTATGGGGCCAGATGGGATCCACCCAAGGGTGCTGAGGGAGCTGGCAGAGGAACTTGCCAAGCCTCCCTCCATCATTTATCAGCAATCCTGGTCAACTGGGGAAGTCCCGGATGACTGGAGACTTGCCAACATGACACCCATCTACAAGAAAGGCAGGAAGGAGGATCCAGGAGCTACAGGCCTGTCAGCCTGACCTCAGTACTGGGGAAGATTATGGAACAGCTCACTTTGGGGGTGATCATGCAGCAAGTGCAGGAAAACAAGGGGATCAGGCCCAGAAAACATGGGTTCATGGAAGGCAAGTCTTGCTAAACCAACCTGATCTCCTTCTACAATCAGGTGACCCACTTCAGTTAGTGGATGAGGGAATAGTGGTGGATGTTGTCTTCCTGGACTTCAGTAATGCAGTTGACATCATTTCCCACAGCATTCTGCTGGAGAAGTTGGCAGCTCATGGCTTGGACAGGTGGACTCCTCACTGAGTTAGAAACTGTCTGGATGGCTGGACCCAGAGAGTGGTGGTAAACAGAGATAAATCCAGTTGGCAACCAGTCACAAGCGGTGTCCCTCAGGGCTCAGTTTTGGGTCTGGTCTTGTTTAGTATCTTTATCAATGACCTAGATGAGGGGATCGAATGCCCTCAGTAAATTTGCAGATGACACAAAATTAAGTGGGAGTGTTGATCTGATTGAGGGTAGGAAGGCTCTGTAGAGGAATGTGGACAGGATGGAGTGATGGGCTGAGGTCAGTGGGATGCGCTTCAACGAGGCCAAGTGCTGGGTCATGCACTTTGGTCACAACAACCCCAGGCAATGCTACGGGCTTGAGGAGGAGTGGCTGGAAAGCTACCTGGCGGAAAGGGACCTGGGGGTGCTGGTGGACAGCCAGCTGAACATGAGCCAGCAGTGTACCCAGGTGGCCAAGAAGGC
>JANHFX010009113.1:19564-52709 GCA_027560015.1 Chloroceryle amazona
TTTGTTCTCTATGGCTTCAAACATCTTAGGGAACCTACCTATTTTTAGCAAATAACTAGGCATGGTTTATGTGCACACTCAAGCTGTAGGACATCAGCTTCTACCCAGCTAAAGATTGTCATGGGATCTGATGAGTCTACCACCATTGGAAGAAGTGGCAGGCTACTCAGGAAGGGTATAGAGATTTAGTTATGCTGTATAGAAAGAACATTAGCAGGGTAAAAGCTCAGCTAGAATTCAGCCTGGTGACTTCTGCAAGAGATAATAAAAAGTGGTTTTATAAATATCTAAAAACAACAAAGAAAGAACCAGGAAGACTTTCCACCCTTTATTCGATGCAAGGGGGAACACTGTTAGTAACAATGAGGAAAAGGCTGAGGTACTTAATGCTATGTTTGCCTCAGTCTTTAGTAGTAAGACCAGTTAACCTCGGGGTCCCCTGAGCTGGAAGATAGGTATGAAGGTCAGAATAATCCCCTCACAATCCAGGAAAATGTAGTGAAAGACCTGCTAAACCAACTGGACAACCCTAAGTCTATGGGGACAGATAGGATCCACCCGAGGGTGCTGAGGGAGCTGGCGGAGGAACTTGCCAAGCTTCCCTCCATCATTTATCAGCAATCGTGGTCAACTGGGTAAGTACCAGATGATCCATGTAAAAGAAGGGCAGGAAGGAGTATCTGGGGAAGTACAGGCCTGTCAGCCTGACCTCTGTACTGTGGAAGATTATGGAACAGTTTATCTTGGGGGTGATCACATGCCAAGTGCAGGACAACAGGGGGATCAGGCCCAGCCAAGATGACTTCATGAAGGGCAAGTCCTGTTTAACCAACCTGATCTCCTTCTACGATCAGGTGACCCACCTGGTGGATGAGGGAAAAGTGGTGGATGTTGTCTGCCTGGACTTCAGGAAGGCATCTGACACCACTTCACACAGCATTCTGCTGGAGAAGCTGGCAGCTCATGGCTTGGGCAGGTGGACTCTTCACTGGGTTAGAAACTGGCTGGATGGCCGGGCCCAGAGAGTGGGGGTAAATGGAGTTAAGTCCAGTTGGTGACCAGTCTCAAGCAGTGTCCCTCAGGACTCAGTTTTGGGAACAGTCTTGTCTAATATCTTTATCAATGACCTGGATGAGAGAATCAAATGTACCCTCAGTAAATGTGCAGATGACACGAAATTAAATGGGAGTGTCGATCTGCTGGAGGGTAGGAAGGCTCTGCAGAGGGATTTGGACAGGCTGGAGCAGTGGGCTGAGGTCAATGGGATGAGGTTTAACAAGGCCAAGTGCCGGGTCATGCACTTCAGTCACAACAATCCCAGGCAATGCTACAGGCTTGGGGAGGAGTAGTTGGAGAGCTGCCTGGGGGAAAGGGACTTGGGGGAGCTGGTGGACAGGCAGCTGAACATGAGCCAGCAGTGTGCCCAGGTGGCCAAGAAGGCCAATGGCATCCTGGCCTGTATCAGAAAAGGTGTGACCAGCAGAAGTAGGGACCAGCAGGAGTAGGGAGGTGATTGTGCCCCTGTACTCAGCACTCGTGAGACCACACCTTGAGTACTGTGTCCAGTTTTGGGCACCATGGTACAAGAAGGACATTGAGGGGCAGGAGCAGGTCCAGAGAAGGGCAACAAAGCTGGTGAGGGGTCTGGAAAGCATGCCTTATGAGGACAGGCTGAGGGAACTGCGGTTTGTTTAGTGATCATCTCAGTGCCAGGCCACCACCAAAAACTCATTGAGTTATTAAGAACAGAACAGTGAGCAAAAGAAAACAACATTATACTGCTGTATAAATTCATGTTTATTTCAGACCCTGAGTGCAGTTCATACTACTCACTTTATCTCAGCAAATGAAAGGTTCATAAGAGACAACAAGGAAAAACAGAGGTATGGGTCAGCTTGGCAAGTTATTATCCTTCAGCCTGGGAAAGTGATGGCACCTGAAGGAACAGGTGGCAAAAGAGAGGGAAGGAGGAAGGAGAGGTTGGAGAATGCTGTTCATAGTCTTTTCTGATATTGAAGGTAGGGTCCAGCAAATTAAGCCATTAGAAGCCAGTTCAGACCAAACAACTTCAGCATTTCCTCACGCAGCTCACCGAACTGTGGCAATCTGAGCCAAGACATGTCCTGGAGACATCTGAACAGAGCTGGGGTGGTGTGGAAGGGAGCCTGCCTCATACTGCTTAGACAGACAAAGCACATCAACCTGAGGAAACCATTCTGGGCTGAAAATAGTCAGAGGAGGGAAAACTACCAGGACAGAAGAGGGGAGGTGTTGGGGAAAGGCATGTACTCTCTGCCTATGAGTTACAGTCACTGTTGGCCCAGACAGGCTGTGACAGCTGTTAATGCTTCCCTAGGTTCGTACTCACAAGCTGGCTTGCAGAACAGCAGTAAACTCACTACTGACACTTTCTAACTCAGGTCCAGTCCATGCTGCCTACAGCAGATTACCAAGAAGATTCTTTAAAATACAGCTCAAATTAATCAAAATCATTTTACTGGGTTTACAAGAAATTTTGTACTCCATGACCTGTTCCAGAAATAAGAGTACAGCTGTTTTGTCCTCCTAGCTGTAGGTTTTTTTTCACAGTGAAATTGCACAGACAGTTTCTTTTAGGCAAAATCATGATGCCATATTAAGCTTATCACTACCCTAAAGCCAGCATATAACCCTTCTATACATATATGATATACACTCTTCACATTCACGAGGTAAAAATGTTACCAGACACAGCAGACAGACCCAGAAAAAACAAAGGCCAACAAATCTGTGTCATAAACCCATAAACTGAAATGACTTAAGCCTTGACAACCTATAGAGATCCTTTTGAGAAAGGCAAAGGGGCCAGGTGTGGTCAGAGCTTGCACTGGTTCCAGCTTTCTGTGACACCATCTGGCCAAGGCCCATTTCCACTGCACTACATTCATTACTCACTGTGTGATGACTATCACAGCAACTGTGATATCTTCACAAAACCCAGGAAAAAAAAAAAAGGGGGGGGGTGGTGTATTATTGCAATAAGCTATTAAAATGAGAATTTTATCAACTTTAAAGGATATACAGCACTCAAAAATGTATCAACTATCACACTCAAACTCCTCCTGCAAGTTACAGTGCGTGCTATGCAGCTGATATCTTTTGGACATAACATTTCACACTGGAACATTTAACCTTCAATGGAAGTAAATTAGTGCTGTGTCTTCCAATAACAATTTCAGATGATTCAGCATGATAGTCTTCATAGGAAATAAGATCTTGGCTTTGAAATTATAGCCAGTTGTGAACACTGCCTTTTGCATACAGGACTTTATTTGACTCTTATCAAGGCTGGTAAGGAAGTAGTTTCTCTATTGGGAAACACAATACATGTTGGGTTTCAGACTCCACTGCAGATAAAGTGTAAGTTCACATTGGATGGGGAGAAAAATAAAAGCTTTTAGTCTTATTTTTAAGATCTCCTAAACCCACAAAAAACATTTCTAACACCATCAGTACTGCACACTAGCCATAAAATAAGCACCTGCATTTCCCCTTGCCAGTATAGTATAATTTCTTCTTGCTGGGCTGCACTAGGGACACCAGCCATGACAAGCTCTACAGCTCACTGCAGTTGTATCCCATTTCATAGCCCCCCTCAAGACACTGCACTACCTCCTAAGCAAACTCACAGGATGTTACAGGACAACTTGTCCATTTAGTATTACAATCATAGAAAGAAGTGGTCCAGGTCTGCAAAATCCATTTCCTGACAACGGGCTTCAGCTGCATGGTATAAGCTGCTATGTATTAGGAAAAATCAATCCTATGCTCCCTAATTACCAGAACCAAACACTAGTGCTTTTTATGAAGACGACATTTCTGTTCCTTTCTTCTGACCAAGCAGCTACCATGTAAGACTGACAAGCCTCAAATGCAAGTCTGAACACAGAGATATTGCTTGTGTTCAGAGCAACTGAGAGAGAATAAAGAAAGATGCTGTGCTTTTGTAGCTACACTGCCAACGGACACATAGCAACATGCACTATTCCCAAAACTTTCAAATAAAAAAGGCATTTTCCTAAGGCTGTAGAGGGGGTTTACCTCACATATGTTATCAGTGATCAGAAGAGGACTGATAACAGCTCAGCAACTGTGTGACATCCAACAGCCCATACTCTCAGAGATCTGTTAGCCATCTGTCCAGATATGGTTAAAATTTAGGGGTGGCACAGATGTCCTGGATGTTTGCAACACCATTAGTACTGTGCTGTCTCCACCACCTGTCAACACTGGAAGTGTTCCTGAATTAGCTGCAGGATTTGAAGAGAGAAATGCATGCCCTGTGGATGGGACTAACAGGATGTGTACAGCACTCCTATCCCAGCTGTTTTAAGTAGGGCAGTGAGTTCCATATGAGCAAGATGAATCACCTCATGCAGATCTCCCTACTGCATTTCACTGTATCATGAGGTTGCTGGAGGGAAACCACAAAGTGATTTAAAAGAATTATTCCAGCCTCCTCCAACATTCCCCTCAGTTATATTCTCACATCAACAGAAGTGATGTGTTAGAGAGACATTTTAGCTATTGAGAACTGGGGACATGACTCCCTCTTACTGCACTTACAGACACGTGAAATTTAAATTCTGTTTAAGGAAATCCTGCTTCCGGCAGTGCCAGAAGCCAATACCACTTATTTCAGGCTGCCTTCTGCTGAATCTTATTTTCTTGATGGAAGTCTTACCTCACAGGATTTAGAAGGTACAAGTTCATCAAAAGCCCGGATATTCTCACATTTCAATTCTCCTGTAAAAGAATTCAGGCTTAGGAAAGGAATAAAGGCAGAAGCAATGAGACAGGTACTGTCTCTCACTCCCAGTGCTCAGAGGCTCTGTCACGTGCCCCAGCCAGTCTGCTGCAGGCAGATCCACCGCCACAGCATCAGCCTCCTCTACCACTAAGTACCTCCAAACTGGTGCCTGATGAAAAGCACTTACAAAGATGCAGTAATTTCTGAACTACCACTGTAGTAATAGTACCTAGATACAAATACAGAAGAAACCTTACTGACAATTACATATTAATATAACAACATTAAGAAGCTTCAGTATTCATTGAATCAAAGAGAAAAATAGAAAATACTTCACTATATCCAAGCAATTTTTTCAGGTTTATATACCTGCAAAGACTACTTGTATTGCAAAATGATAACAAAAGCTGTTTCTTCTTCATATTTCTACAAAGCCCCAAAAGTTGAACCAGAGAGTAATTATCCGTGTTTATTTAGGTTTATCATGTCTAATAAAATTAATCAGTTTTTTCCAATGAGTCAGCTATAGACACACCCAAAGAAAAGTCACATGTGCAACCTCAGGACGCTCTCTTTGCATACTCATTAGGCTAAAAGTCTCTAATAGCATTATTGAAACATTGTTATCTCCACAACAGTCCTTCATTTAGTATTTGAGCGTTCAATATTTATTTTTATCCTCTATGGTAAGTATGTAGCTGATGCCTCTGTCACTCATTCCATCTAAACTACTGAACCCAAGTTACATGGGAAAATTTCATTCTGGTATTTCCTAAACATGCTTCACTCTGCATTTAACATATGTTCTTTTAACATAATTTCTACAGATACTATTTCCTAACTCTTAAAAAAAAAAATCTAAATCCCATTATATGAAACCAATACAAGCCATATTCAGAAAAGCAATTTCCCTAAAATTTATGCACATAAATTTTCACCCTCAGGCATAGATCAAATATAGAAAATATCATTTCAAAAGGTTTAAATTTGGTAAAGTTCTAAGCATCTGAAAAGTGATCTTTTACAGAGAAGTGCCAGACAACCTTAATTTCAAGCAATACAACCAACTCTATTATTAACACTCAAGTATACACACTGAATACAGTACTCCTGTATTTTGCACACTTTGAAGACCAGTACTGCAGTTCTCATACTTCATGAACAAAACCAGACACAGAAAATCAAAGCACATAACATAATGAACATTAGTCAACATATACCTATATCATATTGGTTGTTAAGAGCAAAGCACCTACAAAATTCTTCTGAAGGCTAAAAAATGTCCTTGTTCATGACAAAAAGGTAGCTCTGCTTGACTTTCAAAAAAAACAAACCAAAACAAAACAAAACCAGAACCTAAACCAATGTACACAATTTTATTTTAAGATACTTCATGTCCTATAATAATCACTACCAGTTTTAAGAAGTGCATCTGGAAACAGAAAATTATGCCTGGTCCACATTTCACAAAAGGTCATCTGCCTATGGCCATTTTTCATAAGTAGCTTTTGTCACATATTTCTCTGCTATAATAATGACATTATGGCAATGTTTAGCACATAGCTCAAGGCAAGCAGACAAACTGTCCTTGCACCAGTGGGGAGAGAGGAGAAATCATTCTCAATCTTCCAAATGCACTGATGTTAATGAAATGTTAATTAAAATATTTTAAGGGTCAAGTCACCTTAGTCTTAAGAAACCATCCAAAATACTATCAGCTTTTCCTAAGCTAAACTCTCCTGTTTCATTTCCACTTTATCCTACTATGTTTGAGCTGAAGGTGAAGTTTTAGGAAGTCTTATGTATATTGCAACACTTTTAATCTGTCCTTTGCAGAACCATTCTGATGAAAGGACAAAGCTACCACTGAGCTGGCTAGTAATAATGCACCACAAGGGAAAGAATAAAACACCCTGCAGGTCTGTAAAAGCAGACCAAGAATTTCTATTCATACAGTAAAGTGAACCAATGGCAAAATATGTGGTTTCTGAAATGTTAATCTTCATAAACAGTAAACCAGTTTAGAAGTGGATTTACAGCCTTAGTAATTGACAGGATGAATGCAGAAAGAAAGAGACTAGGAACGTGTGCTTGCATGGTGTACCATCCCCAAAGAACATTTCTTTCTCGGAACAGCATCCACCAGGCCTACAGAGATGATTCATCATGACATACATGAGTCAGGTGCTTGTTACAAAGGCATCATGAATCACTCCTGAACTCAGGATCATATTCAAAATGCACATGCAGTGCAGGAAAAGCATTCTTAGGCCATGAGTAAAGTAAGCACTTTCAGCATGCAGTCATTATTACATTTTAAATAATTAAAAAAAAAAAAAGGGGGGAATTTTCAAACAAGCTCAGTAATTCCTACTCCTCAAAATAGTGCTAATAATGTGACAATTCTCACTGAAAACAAAAGCAGTTTCTCTGCAAGCTGTCTGGTTAGTTTATAAACCTAGCTGTGCTGACCCAGTGACCCCAGCCTTTGCTTAAATGAGACCACAGTCCTAAGCAAACAGTGCTATGGACACATTGCATTAATCTCAAAAGGCATACGAGAACATTTTCTGTTACTATAGGATTCATTTAAATATGACAACACTACTTCCTGGCTATATGAAGGTAAGAGAAATATATAAATATCCTATCAGTCAGTATACCATACCATTAAAGTGCAAAACTCTACAACTTATGTCAGGAAATCCCAAATTTTATAATGCTCACATCCACAGAAGGGACTCAGTATTTTCATATATTTTATCCTATGGTTAATACTGTCATGTAACCGTCTCATAAAATACTAAGATATTTTGGCTATGCTAACCAGCAAGGAAGTGTCTGAAGGAACTACTGCCAGTTTTCCAGATTCAGATGACATAAATGCAACAAACAAAACAAGAAAAAAAAAACTCATTTCATTCCAGGGCATAGTCATGCTATCCTAAATTTTTATCACATACTTCCAGCATAGCAGCTTCTTGGTTTGCACTGCTCTCCCAGCCTGAATGCCTAGCTATGTGATGAGATGGAGTCTTGACACAGAGATCAAAGCCGAAGTGCAGAGATTCCGTTTGTAGATTTCCTGCAAGTGCCACAGCTAGAAACATAAAG
Organism: Chloroceryle amazona; assembly: GCA_027560015.1. NCBI lineage: Eukaryota > Metazoa > Chordata > Aves > Coraciiformes > Cerylidae > Chloroceryle > Chloroceryle amazona. The sequence goes on from JANHFX010009113.1 coordinate 27,468, forward strand.
GAAAAACCCAGCTCTTAACTCGGTGTTGTAAAGCAGCAACCCTGAGCAACAAAAGACTTTATAACTGCCCTAGACTAGTTTCACCTCTCAAAGAAGTAAGTCAGCCTTGATGGGTAGCCCCACTAGTCTCCTCAGTAACTACCCCGAGGTTATTCAGGACTCAGCTGTGTTTTGCTGGATATGACAGCAGGCTATGGCTTCCCATGCCACAGCTGCACCTAGACCCTTTGCTGCAGGACAGCAGTGCTATGCAATGCAGAGTAACGACCTCATGCAGAGGAGGGGACCTGGTAGGTGTAGTAATACTGCCATTGCCAGACTAGGAAGCTTGCTTTTTAAAAAGAGGAATAAGAAGTCTGACCAAAAAAACTAAATAAAACCAGAGAGATGTTTGATCGTGGCTGAAACATATGTAAATCAGAAGAAAAGGCAGTTTAAAGAAAGTATTTCTTACATTAATTTTGCTGCTGAAAAGCTACATTTGGCAGAATGCTGCAAAACCTGCAACAACTGCTTTGTGATAGTATTGTTCTCCTCCCTGTAGGATTATTTTTTAAACTATGTACTAATGCCAGATTATGTTATGTCAAGGGCATAAGATTTCCTTACACTGTGCCTGCTCCACCTTCAAGCCATTCCCACTTGGGCTTACTATGCCAGGAGATAGCAGCAGTTGTCACTCTCCTCTGTAGATCTATCCAAAAGACTTTCCCCTTCCCAGAGGGGCAAGGGGCAACTGGCAGTTGTCAATTAAGAGCTTCACAAACACTGTAAGGGTGGGCTTCCTCATCTAAATTGTTAAGGTGCAAGGTACAGCTTGCAGCAAGTCAATTGTTCTGAATCCAAGACTGTGGAGAGTGGGTACCAGCCCCCAGATGCCACAGAGCTGAGGCAGCAAGTAAAGTTTGCTTTCTTCAAACATACAGTATAACTGGCAGGTGGCAAATTGTTCTGCTTCATATGAAACAGCCTCCAGAAGGCTGAAACATTCACAGGACTTCCAACTTTTCTTTTGATAAGTCTGCATGGGTGTATTTCACTCAATGCAGACAGGCTTGTGTCATTTATGAGCAATGGGAAAACCGTAAATTATTAAGACTTCTCCCTATAAATTTCCCAATAACTGCTTCCATTCCTTCATAATCCTGTCCTTCTGAAACAAAATACAGGGCAATGAGACAACATGTGCTTTAAGACTTCCTTTCAGTATATGACCACCATTTCCTTCTCTGGACCACAAAAAAAAAGTCCAAATGCAAATTTTACTTAACCTCAAACAATCATCAAAAAAACAAACAAACAAACAAAAAAACCCTCTTCTTTAAGAAGAGTGTTTTTCTGGAACTCTTGTTAGGAGCTCACAGTATCAAAGCTAAGTCAGGCATTCCATTTTTTCAGGAGTAAAAGTAGATGATTCCATATCTGAAACATTTTTGTAAATACAGTCCAAAAACATGTGTAAACATCCCTGTTCCCATAGGAGTGGATACCTGAAGGAATATTGTGTTTCCAGGATTTACTGATGAAGGGGCTGTAATGGTTAGGATGCAAGCACTGAAGGTCCCTTAGGATTCTTCACCCTAATGGACCACACTGTGATTTTCCCATTAGTTTATGACTGTGAAACAAAGAGAGTAACAGCTGGCATTCTTATGGTGATCCAGTGTTATCCCTAATACCACTTATGCTCACCAATACATAGTTGCTTTAAGACTACCTTGTGGCAGCCATCTGTTGACCTTATATTTCTTGCATACAGAGGACCTTCTGGAGTGAAGTCAAATTGTTGATACACTCTAACAGTTACGTAGCATTGCTATGTTCTGCACAGAAAGCTAATTTTTTAATGGCACATAGAGCTGAGGGCTGTCTTTCCCTAGTCCCTACCATCACTGCCTATAGTACCAGAAGCAGAATTTGCCTTTCTTCTTCCAAAGATGACCAAGGGACATAATGGCAGTCTGTTGTGTCACTGGGTGGCAGAATTTAAAGAAACAAAAAGGCTTTTTTTCACATAACAATATTTACATTTCTAAGGTTTTACGTTTACATGGTATTCTTTGTCAACAGTATAAACGCTTTCAAAAAGTGATTAGACACGTTGTTGGAGGGTAAATTGATCAGTGGCTAGTAAAACTTAACAGTTCATGCACAACATCTCACACTGGGATGTCTTTCAGCAGCTGATTGTTTCAGACTGGAGAACACAGAAGTGGCAATCTGTAGTTCTGTTTGTTCTTACATGACTCACCCAACCTGCCCACTGGCAATTGCTGCACAGAGCACGTATGTAAGTAAGCCTTTCTATCCTCTGACCATTCCCATGTTAGTGTTCAGCCCTCCTTAACGCACATTTACCCTTCAGCATCCATAGAAACTTAGAGCTGTTCATGCCTCTTTATCTAGAGGCTACTTTGAGGTTTTCTGAATCTCATTATCCCATATCCACAAAGCATATATGAGAAGTACCCTTTGAGGCAATTTAAAAAGTTTTTGGTGTCTTTAGCATGAAGAAAACATTAAATTGTTGACTGAGGTAGCCAGTATTTCCTTACTAATAGCTGTACCAGGAAACAGGTTCCCATTGATTTCTTGTATTTAATTTGCATTTGACACTTCTGCAGTAACTCCTCCATCCAGGTAATAAAACAAGGCATGGCATCCCCTGGCCCTCTTCTGCATCAACAGCTAAGCACACACCTGCACTCTTCAACCACAAAACAATCAGAAACTGCTTCTGAATGACCTTAATGTCCATTCCAAAATGGTTTCTCATTCCCCCCATTAGGCTAAACACTCTCAATTGTACTGGAGAACATGACAATACTCCAGCTAATACCAGGCTGGACCACTCTCTGTCTGGACAGACAAATGGTCAAGCATAGTAAAAAGGAATCATCCACCACATTTAGGAGATTTGAGGCAAAGAAAAAGGAAGTAGATGTTTTCAGATCAAACTAAATACTTGCCTAACTTGGCTGCAAAATGGACACAGTTCATCTACCTAGATCCTGCTATGGCCTTAGCCACAAAATCATACTTCTTATACAATCAAGGTTTCTGCCAGTATTTGCTGCTGTACAGTAAAATGAATCCTATGCTATCACTACTAAATGTAGCTATGTTAAATATTATGAACTATTTAGTTATTAAAAGAAAACAAACAAAAAAAAAAAAAAAAAAAAAGAGATGCTTAACTTCATTATAAATCAAAGGTCTTTCAGTTGTGATCCAGAGTGTGGATACTGAGAAATGCTATTAATGTTAACATTGACGGTCAGAACAATGTGCCTGTGTTAGAAACACTTTGATTTTTAAGCAAGTGCAGGTAAATAGGAATGCATTACATTAAATGGATTCTGTTAAGATATCACAGTAAATAGGTTGGAATGAGTTCATGCCATGTAGAGATTTAGGAAGTTCTTTTCTTCCTCTTTTCAAATGACTCTCTCCCTCTACATCCAAAACTAAACAGACATGAAAGCCAACTCTTACCCAGCTGGTGGTCTCTCTCGCTATTATTCCCGTATTAGTTTCCTCCTTAAGCATGTGCAGCAGTTCTCTTTCAGTCTCAAACTCTGCTTTGCCACTGGTCAGCAATACTGTTCTTTTAATGATTAACTGAATAAATTATCAACAAAGTCACTGCTGAACATTGTGGAACAAGTCATGACCAAAAAGGCTTTATTTTAAACTATAAGAGCAAAGAGTTATTCACATCTTAGGTGAACATTGGTTAAGAGATAAAAGTGCATGCAGTAATTTTCTTTTTTTTTTTTTTAATAACAAAGCCCAAAACTTAAAAAGCTTTAATCAGCTTTGCTACTTAAAAAAAATCAATCTCACAGGGAAGAGGCAGCAAGAGATTAAAGCATACCTAAAAATCCACATAACAACTCTAAGGATAATAATCTGCTAATATACACTCCAGTGTCTAAAGGGCAGCTTATTGCTACACACATCCATCGACATAGATTCTAAATGAGACCAGCCTGCACCAAAACAAGATATTTTAAACAGCTTTTGAAAACAAAAATAAATATAGCTGGCTGTTTAATATGAAAATTCTAGTAAACTACTGCAAAAAAAAAAAAAAGGGCAATGCAGCTTTGCAAATCTGATAAAGTAACTGTTCTCATCTAGAGCTGTTTACTGATTGATAGTCTACACCTCCTTGCATTTGACCAGCACAATGCAACCAACAGGCCCTAACTGATTCTAGAGTGTGGATAATGCAATTTTTAAAATTTTAATTATTACATAAGGGAAGCAGACTTTTCTTGTCACAGAGACTTTATATTTCTGCCTTCAAAACATACAAAACATACAAAATAAGGCCTTCCTCACAATAACCTGAATTTCACCTGCCAGTTGCTCAGGGACAACACAGTAGTTAACTGAGCCTTATTTTAGCTGCAGCTCCCATACTGCTGTTTTACACCATTCTGCTGCATCTGATTTTCTAATCCAGTACAGTGTCAGAGTGTGAATAAAAACTCTCAAACTGTAGACAAGACAATTTAGCCCTGTTCAACTGGCTGCTAGTCTTACATGTCTGGAGGTGGCACATTTCTGTGCCAATAGCTTGTAGGTTATTCTGTCTGGGATAGGATGAAGACATTGCTCAGCTGACGAGCAATTTTCCTTCCTACCTCTAAGCATGCCCAACCTGCACATCTTGTCTTTCCCTTAATCTTAGTACAGAGCTGTAAACTAAAATTTAATCCAGGACTCTGACACTCATTTTAGCTCCATAGACACCCCAGGCAGTTTTCCACAGATGGGTATGACACTTCATCCAGCAGAATTTACTACTTGGCAGCCACCTCCTAGCTTCACGCGCTGCTGCAGTCTCAGAGTGCACCACATCAGGTGCTTCCCAGCTCCTCCCCAGCCTGATGGTGCTGGGAGTGCACAGTCCTGCAGTCACATGCAGCCCAAGTGAGACGTTTTGGCAGCTAGAGACCCTAAATGATAATTTAATGCCTTTTCTCTCCTCTTCATGAATAGCTCCAACATGGGACACTTCCTCTCCTTCCTGATTTTTACACTGCTGGAGCAAAAAGGTGGCAGCCTGTCTCTGGACTGATTACCATTGCCACATACTCAGCTCTATCATTTGGTATGCTTCACACGCTGTCTTCTGATCTGGCAGCAGTCCGGAGTACAAGCTAATTTACACCTTCAGTACAATGGCTTTTGTGTCTTCTGATGCTCTGGAATAAATTACATGCAGCTTGAAACAGAAGTCCAGCAAGCCACTGTCTGCCATCATGTTGTTAAAAAAAATAAAAAAGGGATGGGAAAGAGATCATTTTAATTTTTACAGAGCTGGTTTTATTTCCAGACTTTCCTGGGTCCATGACAGTCTCCTTGCTGTTAAATATTTCCTGCCTGCCTGCCCCTGGACGCAATCCAGGGAAGGGTACAAATACCAGAGACCCAAGAGATGCAGCATTTCAGTTACAGAAAAATGCTTCTGAGTATTAGGGTGTCTTCTCTTTGGAAAGAGGTTGTACTTGCCTTACTGAAAGAAAAATCCACATCACACCAGAGATACAAAGTGCATAAAGTGTCTTTGTTGCAGTCTTCAGAACGACCCCTTGCAGATCAAACCTGTGTTCCCAAGTCAAAGGGAAAAGTGCTGGGGGGGAGGGGGGGGGGGAAGACCAATTCTCCCTTTTTCCCTGCCTCCCCCTCAAAAATTTTGCAACACATTTCTCAAACCTAAGTCCTATGCCTCAGGCCACATAATTGCCTCGCTCCGCTTCCTGGACACACCTTCAGGTTTACATAAGGCCATGTGTGCCAACCACACAGGTAAATGTACCACTTAATGGCACCTAGGCTATCATTTCACTATTAAGCCACACTACTGTATGCACAGTTTACCACATGTAAAGGTAAACACCACCACACAAAGGGGTCAATACAGCAGAGGGGAGAGCAACCAGGGACAGCAGGACCACCTCTCTCAGCCACAGTGCCAGCCTCTGCCAGGCTAATGGGACCATGAACCTCAGGTATTAGTGTGCAAGGACAAACTTGACCAGGAGAGGAATAGAAAATAGCTGGGTTATCTAATGGCCTCACATAATTTACTCTTACTGTAGGGGGGTTGGACACTTAATGCAGGTAGGTTGCTCTAGATGACCTTTAAGGGTTCCTTCCAACCCAATGCATTCTGATTCTGTGATAATTTTACTTACTTTAGGGATTTATTATTTTCTCAGTATGCCCTGGAGCTAGTACTGCAGCCTTGGGTATCAACAGAGGCCAAATCATGGGTACCTGGGGAGAGTTCAGGGGTGAAAATGAGACTGCAGCCAACCTGTGAGAGACTTCAAGTATCCCTGGGTCTTGCGCTCAGGTATACAAGAAAAACAACACGAGGTGGAAATGAGCCTACAAGGTCAGAGGAGAAGGTGGGCTAGTTAGGGCTGCCTGACTTTTGTGTGAGGGTGAGCAGCAGTGATGCTGGGAGCATTATTAGTCACCACAGACAGCCCAGGTTAATGCCCAGACTATGTCCCAGGTCCACCTGCCTTTCCCTGCCTCACCCCACCCTAAGCAGGAATGCCTCAGTACTGGTTCATTACTGATTCGAGCAATCAGGATGACTTTACGGTTGCTTGGGCAGGTTTGCCCTTTGTAGCACAAACACAGCCTTGCAATCCTGGACAGCTTTGGGATATGGGGAAAGTGCTTCTGCATTGCTAAGCAGTGGAAAATGAAAAAAGAAGAGAAACACCACCTCCAGTCTCTCCATTGCTCCAGCTCCCCACCCACATAGTAGACCATCTGGGCTCTGTAACACAAGTAACTGGGTTTTAAGAGCAATGGGTATGCTTCTTCCTGCAGAGGGAAAATTCTGCCCACTCTTGGTTTCTAGTGTCCCACTTCACTTTCCAGGCAAGGACTGCTGATGGCAGTTTGTAAAAACTGAGCTCTAATGAAAACTCTATACCACAGCAACTTGTAACCAACTATGTGTACATGCAAAACCATTCCCAATCCATAAAGAGATCAGATCTTTACCATACTCAGCTCTGCAGGTCTCCTCTATTCCCAAACAAAACTGTTAGTCACTGCAACAGAGCAGCCAATTTCCACAAGAAGTTTGATCCCCCTGGGCTGGCTATTCTTTCCTGCAAACCCACACAGAGGAAGCCTAGTGTAGCCAAGGATAAGCACGCATAGCTGCACAGCAACACTGCAGTGAGACAAGCCAAATTCATAAGGCTGCGGGTTCCTTCCTTTATTAAAGAACCTTAACTTTTTTAATGTTGTGTTGCCAGGCACTGTGATGTGCTGCTTAAGTGATAGTGCTCAAATAACAACAACATAAAATTAATAGTTTCACTCTTCAGACTGAACACAGCAAGATACATGATGTAAAATTAAGTGCTTTGACTGACAGCAGTTAAGTTACTGATCCAGCTCTTTGAACCCAATAGGATGGCTGTCACTAATTGAAATGAATCCTCAATTACTGGACTCTATTAGAGGTCTACCGCTACCAGGACTGTTAAGAGACAGCTGGCTCTGGACAGGGTAACTGCAATATTTCAGGAAGATTTCCAGTCGTTTCCTGGTAAATATTCTCTGCCTACTGACTGTAGAAAGATACCAATTTTAACAGAAAGCCCAACTGTGCTGTCACACTCCTTTTTCAATAATGGAAAAGCATATCATTTCCAAATCTTTGGCAGTGATCTCAAATAAAACAAGAACTTTTTTCTCTTCTGTTATCTTTTTTTAAATAGTAGCATTTCAGACACCATCCCCTGAGTACAGTGTGACTTTCCTATTGTTATTAATGCTGATGCTAGTCCCTAGAATTCCTTGTAATTATACTTTATTACACATTTTGTCAGTTTTGTTTGCTAAATAAGTTGATAGCTAGCCTAAGTGTCAGATAGTGACCAAGAAAGATGATCTGATGGTTTCCTTTGCTTTTATCCTTTAAAAATAAATAATAAAAACCACCAGATATGTAAGGCCACTGAAATGTACTGGCTGAAACAGATTTCATGACGCAGCCCTTCCAGCCTCAGACACCTTCAAAAGACTTCAGTATTTGGCTCCATAGTTACATCTTTTTTTTACAACACAGACACTCTGGGACTCTCCTCTGTAACCCCATCTGAGTCCAGGTGCTGGTATGTGGGACAAGACAGAGCCTGCCAGTAGTTAAGCCTGAGAGGCAAGAGTGAGCTTGAATTAGTCTGTCCTGCAGTCAGCCCCAACATGCCCTAAGACTCTGCCAGTGCAGTGCATGTAGCTCCTGTTTCCATGACTCAGTGCTTCACTTCCAGCTCCTGGGCAGGCTCTCTAAGCAACACAGAGGGACCCCGTTGAAACTAGATACAGACGAGAGGAGGAGGGTGAAGAGATGTTGCAACATCATTGAGAGATGTCTGCTTCAGTCAGAGTTGGTGAGTTCTAGCACAGCTAACTAGTAATCAACAGCAAGTAACTGGTGCTGTAACAAACAAGAAAGAAACTGCTTTAAGTAGGTTGAAAGCTGTAGTCCTGGGAACTGTTAGCTTACCAGACCCATAGTCCAGATCACCAGTGGTGGTAGAATACAATGAAAGCAAAGCTAAAAAGAATCAGTTTCTTAAAAGTAGGAAGGGGACGACATGTCATCAAATTGTAAGAGAGCAGCCTTGGGCAATCAGGTAATACAGGTATTTGCAAGTCTTTTTCTTTCAAAGCCTAGGAAAAGAGGTTAGAGCTTCCAGGTTGGCACTACTCCACCAACTAAAACAACCTCAAAGACACTGGGGAAGCCATAGTGTTTCCAATCTGTACGTTGTACTCCCAAAAGTACAGTGGTGCTCCTGAATGGTCAGTGATACCCCCAAATGGCCACAAATCTGGCTCATAAAAATCAATAGGGAAGGTAGTCATGCATGCTAATCACAAGAAACCACTAAAGACACCACTACATAACTCACCAAAACACCAAGGGAAAGCGTTCCCTAAAAATTGAACAGGGCAACCCTACTTCAGGAATACATATATCCAGAATCTCCCATCCTAACCCAGAGGACACATCTTTTCCTGAGATATGAGTAATTTCAAGTTAGTCGAGTCTGCAATTAATCCATAGTGCAGAACTTATCAGCTCTGCTGTTTTTCCAGGCATAACATCATTGGGAGCTAAAGCAAAGGTGTCCAAGTTTCATTACACTGCTGGCTCAGAGTTTCTGTAGTCCCACGTTGCTGCTCCTCACTCTCTCCCAAGAGCTTTGCTCTCCAACAGTTCTAACTTAACAAAAACCCCCTTCCCCTTTGCCTAATGTGTCTATCTATTTAGACTATCCATCCTTTATCTTGTCTTCAGGTGCATCTTCTCTGCTGAAAAAAAAAGTTCTCTTTAAACAAAAACAATCAGGCCTTATTCATTTAATAAAGGCTGTTTTGAGATAAATATACATTGTACAATGTGAATTGTTGCATTCTTGCAACATAAGCCACTTCTCTGCTACTTCTGTGCTGCACCCATATGTGGGATGCTTAGTACAATGGCCTCATTGTAATCACACAGATTTGGCCTTGTGTTGGAAAAAAATGAAAAGAGCTTCCAGAATTTCAGAAAGATCAAAAGTTGAAGCCAGGCTCTAATGACCTAATAGGCAGAGGTCTAAAAGTCAGCAAACCTCCTAACCCTGGGGACAGCTCTTAAGACACTTGCTGCTGTTTTTGGATTACTGCTGCATCTTTGTTTCTTCTCACCTCATTCCACATTTTTGTAGAAGACATACAGATTCCCTTATTTGCGTAAAGTGTAAAAATTAGGATCCTGGAACTTTATTGTTTCTCAACTGTTGCTCTTATGCAGTCACGCAGTGACCTCATCTGAGGCTTGCAGGAGCCTTTCCAAAAAGCAACATGAAACTAGCATTTCAGCCAACAACAGCTGTGGTTGCATCTATCTACCAGCACCTTGGTCAGCCTTGGAATCAAATTTACTGACTGCAGAGTCCCCCTTGTCAGTTTGAACACTATCAGAAAAAAACAAAACAAAACAAAACAAAACAAAGCAAGCAAGCAAACAAACAAAAAAAAAGCACGAACCAAAACCACCAACCCCCCCCCCAAAAAACACCCACCAAAACACCCACCAAACTAACCGTAGCAGCTAAACAAAGAAACGAATGCCAAAAACAGTCTCTTGTGAAGTTAAATCCACAGCATATAACTAAATATACATGCTGCTCATACAGCACATAACTAAATACACATGCTACCACTATCTCATCTTTAAGCCTTACAGGAAATAGCAAGCTATTATTTTCTGCTACAAAGCTTTCTCTGTAATATTAAGACATTCATGTTCTCTGTCCAATATAAAAGGTGTTAATGCTCACTGATAATAAGAACTGTGGGGTGGGAGATAAAGTTGTCAAAGACTCTGGTTGTTCTCAGGGTAGCACAAAAGTTTTTGACTTTACCCGTAAGTTTCCCTGAATGCTCCAGATCACTTTGTAAAAGAGACTCCTGATTTTCCAGACAGAAGAAACTGTTTTGGAGAAATTACAGTTCTAAATTTCTATAGATTAAATAATTATTTTATTGTTGGCTTTAAGTCAAGCCACTGTTTTGCCTAGCTATACAGACACGTGCTTCAATGCCTTTGATTCCACTGCAATAGCTAAGATGTATTTAAAGTAAACATCATCAATACACACAAGAAAAAGGGGAAAAGTGCTCTACACCTATATAGCAGAGAATAAACCATTAAATTATATAAAAGAAGCTTTTTTTCATTTAAATTATTTGTGAAAAACATGACTCTCATCTTATGATTAAGCCCATTCTGGAGGTATAAATCCAGGTAATCTATGTGTATTAGACAGCTGAAGCATCAGGTAAGAAGGATAAAACTTCTTTTAAGGAATTCAGCAGATGTATCCCAGAAAGCTAAGGAAGAACAAGTTTAGTAAGTTTCTGCTTCTTGTCACTGGTGCTTAGTCAAAACTGGCAGTAGCTAAACACAGCAAGCATTAGTGAACATACTCAGGCTCAATAGCTAAGACAATATTACACCAAGGAACACAAGGAAGAAGTTAACATGCAGCCATCCACTCACACACACATCAATCTCAATCTCTTTGATGACTCAGCCAGTACTTAGCACTTCAACTATGATAAACAGCATATAATCTTGTTGCACAATGGTGAAGCCTGTTATTTCTGTAAGTCTTCTCCTCTCAGAAGTTTTACACAACCATGAAGCAGTGTTGTGGAAAGCATGCTGGCAGCAATACAAAGATCTCACTGATGTGAAAGCCAAAGCCTTTATTATAAGCTGGGTGGTCAGGCTGCCAAGTAATGCTGCTTGTTAATGCTATGCATTATTAAGCACTGATCCTCTATGCATGATCTTTAAAGCTAATACTGTGTTTGATGGAGTAATATGTAGACAATATTTGAATTAAATAATCTATAAATTGATAACTATGCTTTGCTATCCTAAAACAGGATTCAACTGAAATGTAATTCCCAGTTTACAATATTCAATAGTAGAGGTATGAAAGAAACAAGAGGAACTGTTAGCATCTATCAAATCAAAAATAATTTTCAAATCAGATGAGGTACGAATCTTTTCCTGGGAACCCACTGGCAGCGATCATACTAGAAATCTGTGACAGTGCATTGCTCTTGTCCTAATTTTCCTGTACCTCAGAAGAGGTCACAGCATTTTGAGGCTACTGGATATTAGCAACATCACATACAATGCAGTAGATTTTGCAAAAAAATCACAAAGGGAAGGGAAAGGACGGAGTCTAGGGAAAGCCTGAACAACCATCACAAAGCAACTAGGTTTCTTCACCTCCTTTCATCAATCTTTAATGTTCTCACAGTGCACAAGTCCCACTGGCTTTGCCCCACTTGTCCCCATAGGTACAGTGGCCTGCAAGAGTGGACACTGGAGCAGCTAGCCCTCCTGGGAAGCCGTTGGTGCAGAGCCCTCTTCTGCAGCTGTTTTGGCTGGGTGGGAGGCTCTCCCATGGTTCCTGCACAGCCTATGCATGCAGCCAGGGACAGAGGCAGCATACCAGAGAGATGAATCCCAGCAGGATGAGGCACCAGTCCCTGTGGCTGTACCCAGCTCACTCCCTATCCTGACTCAAGAGCTGGTTTATCACTAAAAAAATGTTTCTGCCCAAAACCTACGCTGAGCATGACACACACAGAGCCCAACAAAACCATCTAACTTCACAATTTTTTTATTGAACATGTTATATAAGAGGAGATATGAAAATCTGGCAGAGGATGTAAACTGTAGACCTTTACATTATGTTCAGTAAGACTTTCCAATATCTTGTTCTCACAGAAAACCTGATGCTGTAATTCTGGAAACACATCAAGGAATTTAGAGTCTTTCAAGATCATGTGAAGTACTAATTTAGGAAACAAACCAGGAAAGCAAGATTTTTAAGATAACATTTATAAATCTACAGTGCAGCCAAGTGGACATATTTAGAAAGTACTTGTCAATTAATCAGCTTGTCACAATGTTTGTGCAAGAGATGCTGACATGCTCCAGTGACAGAAAATACAAACACATCAGACACAGTTGGTAGCAATATGGTTTTGAAGTTTCAGTTTCATGCAGAGGAAAGCTCAGGCATTGTCCTTCTCCTTGTAATAAGAATGCAAATATCTGATGCAAATAAAGAATTAGCCAAGGATGTTTGTCTTCAAGAAGGCTGTGTGCAGATTAAGTTTCAACACTACCTTCAGGCAACCTCCTGAAGGAACTGCATTAAGTCAGCAACATGGTTGCTATCCCCTCTGCAGGTTCTGCAGAGGATCACCTGAGATTTCATGCTATTACCTACCCTTAAGCAGGGATTAAAGATGCTTAGCAAAACTATTAAAACTGTTTTTCATATTTTTCATCAAGACTGTTGTGTTTTACACTGGCTCCAATCTCAATAATCCATTTTCAGCAGTGCATAATGGGAGAGAGTAAGGATGCAAGAGTATAACCACTGTTACTCCAAGAGATTTTTCTGCCAGCTTTCCTAAGTATACAGCTGTACTTCTCACCTTCAAATATCATCACCAGGGAGAAAGCCCAAGTTTACAGAACCTCTTGTTAAAACTGCAAATGCAAACACCAAACACCACATTTGTGTATGTGGATGAACCATATTTTATTGTTATATATCATTGTGCCATTAAGGAACAGATATGATGTACACTTGTTTTTAAAACACCATGTTATGTTTAAACGCTTCCTTAAGCGGTGGCCAAGGATGGGCCCTTGACTGTAAGGATTACAGTAAAAAAAAAATAACAGTACAAGGAAGAATAGATACAGCAATGGGAATTTAAGATAAACAGAATTTCTAGATCTGATGTATCACTAACCTCCTGGCTTAACAACAGACACCAGACTTGTGTTAAAGACAAAACATCAACTCTGTCAGGTGAGCTGCTGTCAAAAAATAAAATGCATGATAGGCAACAAGAAAACAGCTAGTTGTCAGACATGTCACCTGAAAAAAAAAAAAAAGGTCAAATTTATTTACCTCCCTAGATTATGCTTAAGTAACTGCTGGGGAGCACATCAAGCAAACAGGACAGAAGCTGGCACAGGAGCTTATTTACTTACCTTTGCTATAAATTCACTGAGCAAATCATCAATGGTAACATATTTGCTGGTATTTCTTTGAAGAAGTGCTCATTACAATGCAAGATTATAATTAAGTCTCTGCAGAGCTCTAAGAAACGTAACTGTTTAACTAGGTCATGCAAACAAAGGATCACCAAAACACATTTTTGACTTAAAGACAGATACTGTCACAAACTGCTACATTATCTCTATTCAGTCCTCCCCAGAAGTGATGACACTTTTAGAATTCAAAAATATTTAGTCCTTTCTTCACACATAAAAAAAATGAAGTTCAATAACAGTAAAGCAAGCTCTCATTCTACTTAACAGTCTTTATGGTTTATGTTATTAAAAGCAAATCTCTGGACTGCAAAACACATTGTTCCCCCACAATGCTTGAGTGATGACAGTGCTTTCTTCCTCCTGTTCCCCCTCCAGAGACGGGTAAGTTCCACGCTCGACGGTACTTTCTTCTCCTCTCCCCACACATTAGTATAATTACACAGTTTATCATTTACAAGTATGCCAGGTGAGTACCAACCTGCAAATACAGCTGGTTACTACTAGTTGCAGGAATGGTTCCTGTCATACATACCTATTTTACCTTTCCAGAGTTTGCCAGGAAAGGTCAGGCTTCATTGCTGGATGAATGAATGGTGAAACAGGATTTTATTCTCAGATGGGGGCAAGGTCTCCCTGCCAACCGAGCTGTGCTGGCACAAACACAGTGGAGATATGCCACCTCCTGGAAGAAAGCTTTTTTTTCATGAGAATGTGGCTATGAAGATATCTCCCTATATGTTTCTGCTCCTGGTTTTTGTCAGGACTCGACTAGCTAACACAGAGCCCAGTAACCTGGACAGGCAATGTCTCCACCTTGTTTTTCTTCACCCACATCAAGCTGGCTGATGACACGGCACACATCTCTTCTGGTCAGACACACTAACATCCAAATCCCCATTCCCACAGCAAGCTGGCCGCTGCTATACTCCAACCACAGCGCCACTGCATTCCTTCGCCACACAGACACACACACACATTGCTGAAAGATCCATGCCAGCAATGACATGCTGTAGGTAGAGGGCTTAAGACCACATTTCTTATTCCTGCCTTCTCCTACCTGTTTATAGGACCAGCTATAAAAAATGAGATGTAGTACCTGACCTGGTCCCACCCAGGCCGGAACACCATCTCCTGCCTCATTCCTGCTAGGGAATGAGGAAGGGAGGGACTTCATAAACTCTGGGCAGCTGTCTCTCTCACTGAAAAATTGCACTAATTATTTTTCATTCCAGAAGGGTATGCATACGCCAGAAGAAAAAAAGGAAAGCAACAGCCAAGGGGTCATAAAAAGTATTATGAAGCAAGCATGCAACCCCATACACTGTATAGTTTATGTCTGAAGGGCTGTTTCTCCTTCAATATCCTATTGCTGTTCAAGGGCAACTGTTCACAGTTCTTCAATTAGAGTACAAAAATACCCTCCTTGTAAGGTAGCTTCTTTCTTTGCTGCTATGTACTTAGCAGTTCTATTCTAGCATACAAGATCCATAAAACAGGATTCTTGATTAGCAGCACTGCAAGCTTCTTACAAAACCTGACCATTCTGAGTTCAACAGACCAGTTGCCCATGCATCATGTTCACAGCTCACTAGCAGCTTGCACAGACTGTACTGCAATTCCAGCCTTTCAGTTCCAGAAGCACTATAAAAATTGTATATACTTGGTGATCAGCTTTCATCATTGTATCACTTCAAATCAGTCAATGTGTGAGTTGAAAGACTAGGTCCGAGTCAAGATTTGCTGTCTGGATACGTAAGAGTCCCATTGTTTTGAACAGTGCTAGCTTCACTAACAGCTCCATCAGAGTTTTGTCTTTTATGCAAAGCTACCTCTGATGTTAATGAGCCAACTGACTAAGCAGGCAGGAGTAGCAGTAGTATGAATCTGGTCCGGTGGGAATCTTGTACATATTAAAGTGGATGACAGCATATGCCTCTTTTATATAAATCCTTTCACACTGGTTATGAAAAACGTAGATACAAAATAAGCTAACTTGTATTTCCACATAAAGCACCCAGAAGGCATAGCTTGCTGGAAAAGAGAAAATATTTGTCTCCCCTGAGCCCTTTCAATAATAAAAGCATATACAATCATAGAGAGTCGAGTAATGTGTCCTCATGGACAAGAATAGCCTTAGTTTATACACTAACTCAGTGCTGCACTCCAAGCTTACTTCTAAAGTAGTTATTCTTAAAGTAAGTTCATAGTCACCAACTCCCAAGTGAAATGCCAGTCATCTGTTGTTTGCAGCATAATTACTGTGGTTATTTAAACAAGTCTGGTCTACAGAGCTATTTAAAATAAGATGGACAATCCAAGCCTGGAAGCTACCAGATATACAAGACTGTAGAATGTCACATGTAGAATGTAAGAACAAACAATCATGCCACGAATACAAAAATAATTCACAGCTCCTGCACTACAGAAGGGACAATGTAAGCATCAAGTCACTTAGGGAAGAAGAGTTTCCTCTTCAGGCTTTCCCAGAAGGCTGAATGAGCACACACATGTAAAAAATTATGAAAGTGGACATATGTTTGTCTGTACCCTGTGTATAAAGCCTCACTGCATGGATTTCCAGGCACAACAGACTAGCCAAAATGTTATTGTTCCTCATAACATGACTTCAAAACAAAGGCTGTGACTTTCAGAGGTGCTGAAAATATGAAGCAACTGGATATAGTTGTTGTAGATATAAGGAATTCCTAAACAAAATATCACTGCCATACTCTACGTGTAACAGCATGGTCTTGCACTCAGGAGTCTGTTTCACATAAAGTCCCAGCCCTCATGTATAGCTCCCTATGCTCTATACACTTCCCTGCTTATATCCTTGTGCAGCATCACCCACAGTCTGGTCCATTACACATGATACATACAGAATTTTGGGACATACAAGCTACCCAGAAGCCAAGGTATATGTTTATCACCATCATTATTCTCTGCACCAGCTTCCTGCATGGATATGTTTATTTTGCAGAATGCCTCCTTTGTGCCTAAATTAAACCACTTCCACCACAGGTTACCCTAACAGCTCTAAGCCATTCATTTTACTTTCACACCTTAGTTTATTTGATGCCACCAACCTTGTTCAGACAAGCCTCTAGTTAAGTATGCCCCCTCACTTTCTTAGTCTACATGCAAAACAACTGTAGCGGGATTTTAAAAGTGGGCAGAAAGTTACCTTTCTGAATAAATTCCCATTCTAATTAGAGCAACCAAGTTGCATTCACATGGAATGAGTAACTGCTACTGGTCCATTCCAAATCTCTGGAAGTCAAGAGAACTCAGATGCAAGCAAGCCAAGCAAAGCATTCCCCTTTCTCCATTTTCCCTCCATCAGACCAGGTGTTGACTTGTTGCCTTCTCATTAATAAGGATTGAGAATATGAAAAAGAATGCTAAACCTCCAGCATAGAAAGTATCACACAAGAAATATGTGAAGCTTTGTACTACAGGATAAACGTCCTATCAGGATGCATCATGGAACAGGGGGGACATCCTGTGGTCACTTAGGTTCTTACACTTCAGTGTTCCCATTACTATTTTTAATCTATTTGTTCAACCATTTTTGCAAATTAGATGCGAAGTCAATAATGTAAGAGGGCCTGAAGGCAATAGAATGTGCTTAGCTAACTTCCATCCTACCGCTTTATGCAATCCGATCTCAGCAGCTGATGCTCTCTACCTCAGTTTTCACTATCTTCTGTTCTTCTGGGTTGCATAGTTTCCAAGTAAAAAACAAAGAAATAATAAAACAAAACAAACCAACCAACCAAACAAACAAAAAAAACCCACAACCAACACACACACAAACAACAAAACAAAAAATAACTAAATATTTCAAGGACTAGGTCTAGGTGGCAACACTAACCCCTGACAGTCATGCATACAAGTCAAAAGTGACATTACAATTTAATGCATTTAGATTTATAGCAGTGTTCATTATATAATTCTCAGATCTAAGCCTTCTGCCAACAGGAAAAATACTATCTGATAAAGTACATGTGTAAATCAACTGCCAATATTGTAAGCTAAGCAACCAGGAGAAAACAAAAGGCTAGTAACGCCTGTGGATCTCAACAGCTCCTTTCATCCACTTCCCTCCAAAGGAGGAATAATTTCAGAATACAAATGTGTGCAGACTATGAGGTTGAGTGCTCCTCACAGACAACTCACCACTCCAAACTCCCTGTGTTTTCACACTTAACATGACAGACCAGCTGTACAGCTCGAAAGAAAAGTCCCCCAGACAATTCATGGGACAGCTGTGGCCTCACAAGTCAAGATCATCTCAACTCACTCACTCCTGATCATGCTGACTTCAACAATTTTTAAAAGAAAAAGCACATTAACTTCAAGGGCAATTTTTTTTTTTTTCATGGTTTATATGTACATATTTTCTCACTAAGGGGAAGAAGATTATTTTCTTTTAAATTTACATCTTCAAGCAATTCACTGTTTCTACTTAAGCTGCCTATGAAGGCTGCGGATAGTGCTAAATTTCAAAGCATATGTTCAAGTGTTCCTGTGAAGAGACTCTGCAGTTTGCACGGCCCACAATTTAAGTCCATTTAGTGTCGCATTCCAGATGGAAATGCAGCCATCTAGGACTTTCCTCAAGTGCGTTGCAGATGTGTAATTCACTTAGGTCTGCTCTTGAGCATATCTTCTTTAAAGCAAAACAAACATCCCATCCTTCCAAGCAAGGCATTCATGTTATGCAGCAGGAAAAGACCTTGTTATTTGCCAGTCAGAGGAGGTGTCAGCTCAGGCACTGTGCTGGAGCAGAAACTGCACTACGTGTCTCAGGCAGTTCATTGGCATTACAAATCAAAACTCATCCAAGCATGCTGAGGTGATACGGTGTTTCTCAACTCCATTGTCCACTAAACTGAACCTTTAAAATAATCACACTTAAATTAAAACCAATCAGTCTAGGTTATTCTCCATGTTGAACAGTTTGCTTAAATTGCACTTAGACTGCACAGGTAAAGGTTGCGCAGATGGTACAAACAAGGAAAAAAAAAATAAAAATCTGTTCTCCACTACCTGTGCAAAACAAGAGTTTTGATCAACTCAGCCTAAATCTGCTCCCACAAAATACGCCTCTCAGCTTCTCTCACACTTGTCATCTACAGCAATATTAAAAATTATCTAATGATTCATACTGAAAGTATTTTTTCATGCATGCTCTTACTGAACACTTTTTCCATCTAAATAGTCACACACAAAACAAAATCTTTCATCAAAGAGTTACCTGTGGGCAGAACTTGAGTTTGCTCATATCCACTATGAAGTGGGCTCAGAACCACCTGCTCCAAGGTGTACGTGTACCTGCAGCCATGGTTGCCCAGCCTGTGGGTGATTAACACTCCCATACAACACCATTAAAAAAAAGAACTCTCTAGCTGTTCTACCAATCTCACTCTACAGAAGGGAAAAAAAAAACAAAACAAAAAAACAAAACCCACGACCACATAGATTTTGTCATTGAACTTGTTACTTAAGATACAGATGGTGTAAAAAAATATCTGGAACACAATAAATGGTCTAAACAGCCTGAAGGGCCCTACTTAAGCACTGGGTGGGATTTCACAGCCATAAAAGGAGGCGGGAGGGACTGTTTGGGCTGCTCTGCTTTACTCCCAAAACCTTAAATGCCACACATGGAGGATTGCTGCTCTACTGCCTTCACATTCAGCACACAGACCTTCCTTTCCCCCCCACGTCTGTAGCAATAATTAAGCCCAAGAATGTGCTGATATTGGACACTACTCCAGTGCATCAGGCTGCTCACTTCCTCAATACAGTACCAGGAAACAAACGAGAAACACCTGTGCTCTGTAGCACCGGACTAATCCGCTATTAAAAGTCACAGTTTGTGCTCCAGTCTGCAAAGGTTTCTGCTGAAGAAGGGTGCTGAGCTGCCAGTGAATCTTCACTGAGAAAGATAATCTGAGGCCAAGACAGTTTAATAAACAACTCTGAAAGGATTTTACAGAGCCTATGTCTCCCATCACGCTCGTATAAGCTGTTTACAGCAAGGGGCTAAGAAAGGAAACCTCAGGGAGCCACACAAGGGGGCACATTCTTCCCAGAAGAGTTTTGTGATTCTTGGAATTAAGTAATATGGCACAGATGGATGAGACAATAAACAGTTTTTATAGAGGAAAATGATAACACTGGATTCTAAAACTGAGTACAGCAGGTAACAAGCTTCCGGATTGGTGTTGAAAAGACTCATACAATTTCCTAAAAGATGATATTCTTAATCCCTTGGAAAAGGAAGATTTAACTGTTACCATTATTACTCCAGTGTAATACCAGATCTCACAGATACAATGCAAGCATAAACCTTACTCATGGCTTCATGTGGCACATGATTTAAATGACCCTTCTATTATGAAAAGAAGTGCTCTGGACTATACCATGCACTGTATCACCATAAATTCACTGGAAAGCATTTCCCACAGCCATGAAAGGAAACCCTTATTTGTTAACATGCCACTGCAGTAGACAGTGTCTACTGTCCAATTACTTTTTTGCAATGTTATAAGATAATTATCAGATTCCCAAGATTCACCACATTCCCACTGAAATAAGTGAAATTGTTCAGGCTGATGGGGAGCATAATGGATAAAATAATATTAACAACTACAGTTTATTAAAAAAATAATCTCTTTCTTAATGCTGATTGACTTCTCTTCAAGTCAAAATTGAGAAAAAACATCATGGAACAACTTACTCTGTTGATCCCTAGATTAAATCTGTACCATATATAAAGGCTGAGGATGCCAGCCGTTAAGTGCTTTCACATTTTTCTGAGATTAAGTATATTTAGGAAGACAATCATAGAAATAATAGTTAATAAAAATAAAACAAACATACTAGGCAGGACTTGTTGGGGCCATTTCTGTAAGTCATATGCCACTGGCTTAATCAAAAAAAAAAAAAAAATACAAACTCATCAGATGAAAAGATTATGTTTTTGAAGACTGATGGTCCTTTCTTGTGTTTGTACACACTCTGTTTAGTATATTTGATAAACAAAATATGTCCACAGTCCTAGAAACATGAAGATGATTCTAAAACAAGTCAACAACAAAGCCAGCTCAATTGTTTTGCAGCCTTTGGCAGTTAAGTGCTGTACACTTACATAAACCTCACTACCAAAACTTCTGAACACTGAACTGCTATGCAATGAGAAGGCAGGCATCTTTTTCCCATGTGCAATTAAATGACTAATGTCCATAAGATACACATTTTGCATCACCCAAACATTCCTTCTCCTTTTAAATAATAACACCAAAACTAAGCCAGACTGTAGAGTAGTGATAGCAGGTACATGAAACACTCCTCTCCTTTGAGTTTTACTTCACACTCTAGTCTCCTCGGGTCCTTTATAACTACCCAACCAAACAATATTCACAATTCCAAAAGCAGAATTAAAATATGATCTCAGTGTAGGAACACAAAACCACATAAACATAGGTCAGACCACTGTCATTTTTTTAGCTCCTTGATAATACCAAGACTGATACAGGGGAGTGTGTTTTAAAACATTGATGGTAGTTGAGTTGTCTCTTACCTAAAACAATCCTCCTTCCTTTCCTCTGTCTGATAGCTTCTCCCTCTCTGCATAACTTGTTCACCTTCACAGCGCAGAGTCACATTTAAAACAACCACTTTACTCACAAGCACTGTTCAAGAAAATGAGAAATAAAATCAGATGTACAAGATCAGCCGTGTGAAGATATGCATAAGTAACTTACCAGTGGTCATTTCAGCACAGCCTGTGCCTCCAGAGAGGCAAAACATTGCAGGAATAAAGCCACAAGACTCTGGAGCAGCAACCATGTGACAAATCACTTAAATTTGAGAAACCTGAGCTAACTTTATGAGGAACAACTTGCATGAGAAAGACTATTCATATAAGATGAAACAAACTAAACCATGCCCTTATTTTTTATGTAAATCACCATGCACATGCACGAAGCTATGTAACACTAAAACAGTTAATTAAAAAAAAAAAAGTTTTGCCACACAGGAAGAGAAATCTCCAAGAAAGCCCCTTGCATTAACTCCTCAGAATTAGACAATATAAGGTGATATGTTCTTTTCTCTTTGTATTTTTTTTAACTACCTCGCCACTAACAAAGAGTATCTGACTGCCATGACCTCTGCTGACAACCACTACACGCCTACAGCCTCCCACCCCATGTCAGCCCGCGGCTGCCTGTCCCCAACCACAAGAAGGCGGGAACAGTGGTACAAAGATGTACCTTGGGAAGCATTAAGCTTAGACTGCGGACTTGATAAACCAGCCTTCTTCTGCATTAAATACCAAATATGTTTGAGAGAGACAGCAGGGCTCGAAGCCACTGGTACAGGCACCGTGCCCTCTCTGTAACCGCCTCTGCTCTTTTCCGGAGCGGTTCCAGGACCCGCGGGTTTCGCTGGACCCGCCCGGCAGGGCCAGGCGCCAGGTACCGGCTGTGTCATCCCGGGTTCTCGGGACGTCGCATCTTTCGGAGGCTGTACCCTCGGGCTTAGCGCCGGCCCGGCCGATCACCCCGCCTCGCGCAGTCCCGTTCCCGGGGCCACCTGCCACCGCTCGGCGTCGCGAGCCCCCGGCCCGGCCCCGCTCACCTTCGCCTGGCGCCCGGCGCAGCGCCGCGGCCCCGCCAGGCACAGACGGACAGGCTCCAGCCGCGCCCCGCTTCAAAGCAACCGCAGCGGGGCCGAGGCCCGGGCGAGGCGGCCCCGCGGCGGGGGCGGGACGGTCAGCGCAGATACCCGGCCTCGGCGCTATGAGGGAACAGCCCCCGCGCCGGGCGGGGGACAGCGCTAGGAGAACTCCTGAGGGGGGCACGCGCCCGGGCTCGTGAGACAGGGAACGCGCAGGACTCGTGAGAGCGCGCGGGGGCCGCCAGCCTCCGGCGACCCCGACTCTTGCAAATAAAGCGAGGGCGGACGAGATACAGAATTTTTTCCCCCGCCCGTTTCTGTCCCGTTTGCAGCAGCCTCGTACCTCGTACCCCTGCCCTCTCCGCGGGGGCCCACGCTGAACATTCGTGACATTGCCTCCCTCCCCCCGCGCAGGGATGCGCTCCCCTCCGGACGTAGCAGCGCGGGGACCGGTCAACGTTTTGCCATCCCCCTGCGAAGGAAACGCTTTTCCTGACAAACGGCTCCGCTCTGCGGCGGGACAGAGGAACGAGAAATAATAAAAATAGCTAAAAATAAAAATTTTTTTAAAGTTCTGAAGCTATTTCCCTGAGCCTGTGAGACGCCATTCCGGCTGGCGACTGTAGCTGCCCGCCCAGCCGCCCACGGCCGCCACAACGGTTGCCGCTGCTCCGTGGAGTTGACCACGGCCAAGGGCGGCCGACGGCAGAGCCGGAGCGGCCGCCCGACACCCGCCCCCGACGGCAGGCGCAGGGCCCGGTGCAGCCGCAAGCGGGAATGGACGGAGCAGGGAGAAGAGCGGTCGCTTGGACGTGCCCGGCACCGCCGGTCCTGCCGGGGCCGCAACAGCTCGCCGGTACCGGCTGCCGCGTGGAAAGTACGTCCCTTGCGTCCCGTCAGCAACTGATGTGTAAAACACATGCGTGTGTACCTGAGGGAGTGTCGGCCCTCCAGGTGTAACATGGCGGAGGTTTCGCTGGAAAGCGCTCTCACCCTGGCACGGGGCAAGGGGCGGGCAGCGCTCCCCCCATGTGGCCGATCCCCCGGGGCAGAACATCCAGGAGGAACCCCCGACCGCGCTCCCCTCAGCTCCACTCGCCTCTTGCTGTCCTACCGGCGGGGGCTGACGCTTATGGGAGGATGGATGCCACGAGGCTTTCCCCGCGGTCGCCGGCCGGGCGGGGCCACACACCAGGCACAGCGCAACAGAAGCGGCCGAGTCGGGCCGCAGCCCTTAAATCTCTCTGACGAGAACCAAGCCGCCCCGTCGGACCGCGCCGGCGGGGACGGCGGCAAGGTGCGGCGGCAAAGGACGGCGGCGTGAGCCGTACGACGGGCCGGGAAAAGGTCCCGGTTCCAGTCCCGGTCCTGGGGCGGTTCAGAGCGCTGCGCAGCCCCATCGCAGGGCGCGACCCCGCAGCCGCTCGTGCCCGCGCCCTGCGCAGCTCCCGTCCCGTGTCCCGCGAACCCGCGGAGATACGGAGCGGCCAGGTGCCCCATTGGTTGTTGCTAGGTGACGTGCGCCGCGCCACGTGACCTGTGTTAAATGCCGTCCCGGCGGCGCGCGGCGCCGCAGAGCCCGTCCCGCTGGCGGCGGCGGGAGCGCGGCTGCCCGCCCCGGCTGGGCCCCGCGGGCGCCAAGTAGAGCGCAGCGCAGAGCGGCTAGTATGGTGGTGCGACCCTGATCGTCTCTCCCTGGTGGGGACGGCCGCGGGGTGGCGGCGGCCCGTGTCCTGGCGGGCGGCCTCGCGGGATGACCGGGGTGCTGGAAAGCCTGGTGCCGGACATGCACGCCAGCCAGATCTCCACCGGCAGCTACCACCAGCACGGCGGCCTGCACAAGCCGCAGGAGTCCCCCACGCTGCCCGTTTCCACGGCCACCGACAGCAGCTACTACACCAACCAGCAGCACGGAGCAGCGGGCGGCCCGCCCTACGGCCCGGTGGGCTCCTACCCCTACGCGGGCGGTGGCACCGCCCCTTACTCCGCCAAGGCCAGCTACGATCTGGGATACGCGGGCGCCTACGGCTCCTACGGGCCCTATGGCAGCAGGGCCTCTCCGACCAACAACGACTCCGGTACGTCTGAGCCCCGGGTGGGGGTGCGGCTCAGGGGAGCCGTCGGGAGCCGAGCGGCCTCTCCAGGCCCGGCGAGTTGGTCAGGGCTCAGAACCCGGGGTGGGCCAGGAGGGCGCTCGTCCTCGACGGGCCCCCCCGAAGGGGCGGGTGGTGATGCCGCGCTGCGGGCAGGGCCTGGGGAGGCAAGGGCGTCTCTCCTCATCGGGGCCGCCGTTTCTGCCGCAGCAGAGAAGGAAGACTGCGAGCCGGAGATCAGGATCGTGAACGGGAAGCCGAAGAAAGTGCGGAAGCCCCGGACCATCTACTCCAGCTTCCAGCTGGCGGCTCTGCAGCGGCGCTTCCAGAAAACCCAGTACCTCGCCCTGCCCGAGAGAGCGGAGCTGGCGGCTTCCCTCGGCCTCACCCAGACACAGGTAGGATTCTCCCTTCGCGGGGCCCCGGGCATGTCCCGCCCCGCAGGAGCCGATGGCCCTACGCGGGGTCGGGTGCGGGTGTGGGAGGTGCGCCGGTATGCGGCGCCTCGATGGCCCCGAGATGGGAGTGCGGAGGAAGTGGCCGATCGGCCGAGCCAGCGCTGGGACCGCTCGGGGCTGAGAAGGCTGCTCGTCCCTGCCCCGCCGCGGGCGGCCAGAGGCGGCCTCCTGGAGGTTCCGGCCGCCTGACGCCCCTCTTCCCCCCAGGTGAAGATCTGGTTTCAAAACCGCCGCTCCAAGTTCAGGAAGATGTGGAAGAGCGGGGAGATGCCGGCGGAGCCGCCTCCCCGCCGCAGCGCCT
>JANHFX010009114.1:0-10803 GCA_027560015.1 Chloroceryle amazona
GGTGCTGGTGCTCAGCAGTGGCTGCAGAGCAGATGGGGCAGCCCTGCTGAAGGTCCAGCTTAAGCATCCCGCTCCTAGGGGCTGTAAGAGTGGGGGCCGCATCCTTGATTTAAAATATATTTATTGTAAGACAGCTCTGCTATATCCTTTTGTGATTTTGAGGGGCTGGTGCCTGGACTCTGTCTCTCATACCTTGGTACCGGCAGGGGAACAGTGTTGACCCTGAGCTTGCAGAGGATGATACACCACTGGCAATCCAGACTCATACCAAGAGCTCAAATAGAATCGGTCGTTAATCAGAGGCTGTGTTTGGGGAGAAAAAAGTTGTAAGAAAATATTTGTTTCTTCCTCCAACACTTGTGTGAGTGTTTGTTTGTAGTGTCTTTATTTTGCAACTGAGCCAAGCCTGTGGAATTGACCTGTAGCTTTTCTGAGACCCCAAGAAAGTTTGGTTTTTCACCTCTGCTTTTACTTCATTCAGACACAACAGGCTGTGTAAAATACCTAACAAATTTAGTCAGTCATGTTTGGTAACATCTTTCAATGATCCCTGGAGTGGTTTTGAATTCAGCTGCAGCGTGGATGGGTGGGGTTGTAGGTGCAGAACTCCTGGAAGGAGGTGACTGGTCGTGTTGCCTGTTTCCAATATATGCCATGAAATTGCATCAGATTCCACTTCGGCACTTGTGTTGAAGCGCAGCCTCCTTGACTCTCCAGGGGGATATTTATAAACGTAGGTGCTGCTCCTGACGTCCATCGAGGCGATAACCTGCATCCAGAGCATGGCTTCTGTCCTTTGAGTAGCTGCAGCCGAGGCTGCCAAATTTGGCTTTGCCTTGGGAGAACTCGTGTTTGAACATTGGCTCTCTAATGAAAAAAATAGCAGCACTTATTAAAAGTTTGCGTGGTGTAATTGAAGCTGGCGTGACGCTGCTCATCAGCTGAAGGCAGTTAGTTAAAACATAATTGATTGGAGAGTAAGCATTTGATCATTGTCATCCTACTACATGATAAATGCACTAGTATGGAGTGATAGGGTGTGAAATGTGAGGACTTGTTAAATGCAGCTCTGAGCCAGGGCCCTCAAGAAAAGGGATTTTAAAAGCATCCACGAGGAACTTCATGGAAATTGTTCCAGCTGTGGAAAAAGAGCACACATTGCTGCAAGGAGGTGTAATAACAGTTTTTCCACGTGGAAATGAGCCCTACTTGGTCACTCGTAACCCATTCAGCTGGTACTGCCCAGGGCCCGGTGCTGGTGGGCAGGGGGTGCCAGGGGTTCCCTCCTTTCTGTCCCCAGGAGCCGGTGACCCCACACTCAGCCTGGAGCTCGCGGTGCTGGCGGGAATGAAGACGTGCACTGCTCAGCCCTTGTCGAGTGCTCGTTCTGGCCATTCCTGCCCCTCACCCTGTGGTGCAGCGATAGGGAATTGACAGCTTTGATCTGCAGCGGGATTTGGAAAAAAACTTGTTTTTTTTCTTCCGATGGAAAATTTGTTTTTAAAGTGGAGTGTTCTGTGCGGAGCCTGGTGGTTCTTGTTTTATTTGCGTGTTTGTCCTTTTTACTTATTCCTGTGATTTTCTGTAGGGGTGCTAAAAATCCACAAGACAATTTTCAATCCATCCTAGAGGTGAAATAACTGAGCTTTGTTCCCGCATCCAATACTGAGGTATAACCAATTTAATTAAATTTATGCTAATTCTGCAGAGGTAGAATATGAAATTCATTTGACGTCCATCCTACACATGTGCATCTCTGTTTTAGGAGAAGGGAAGCTTTTATTTTCTGGGGGGAAAAAAATGTGCCTGAGCATATTTTGGTAGCAGTAGAGTGGTAGCTGAGTACGGCAGGGTGTCCAACATCAGTCCTGTCAAGAATCTCCCAGTGCTGGCTAAGATGTTCCAGCCCTGAGCGGAAGGTGCGTGGAGTTGTACTGGGTGTGTGGGGGACAGCACATGTATTTATAAACTAACTTCAGAAACGGGGACAAGGGCAAAGTAGCTCAAACGAAGAGCCAATTAAGATAATCTCAGCAGAATGAGGATTAACTGCCTCTTAATCTGAAGGATACCTAAAAATGCCTGTGGGCAGTTTAGATCAAACAAACGCTTGTCTCTGCCGGGGACATTTGCAAGGGGCTTGGGGTGAACAGAATTTACAGTGGTGTTTTCAACTCTCTGTCCAGGGCAAAACCTTGTTGGAGTAGTGGTCTGGGCTCTGATGGGTGCTGGGGGCAGAACATATCCCACATTGTACCTTGTTGCTGTCACCTCATCACCGTGGAAGTTTGAAGAAGTCAGAGCATTGGATCTATCGTAAAGAAATGCTTGCTCGTATAAAAATAGTTCACATTTGGCGGCTTTTCTTCTGGCAGAAAGTTGAAAACACTAGCAAGTGTGTCAGTTCAGAATGAGCTGCGATGCCCGTTGTGACCTTTACTGCCGCTCCTAATCCTGCGAAAGGCGGAGCAAACAGGAGCACGCGCCAGGTTCCGCTGTGGACAGCTCTTCCCTTTACCACTGGCAGTGCCAAGGGCTGCGGGTTTGTGCTCTGGGAAGGTGGTGGGCTGTGGGCTTGTTCTGGTGCTTACTGGGGAAGGGGGTGTGCGGCTGGCCCCGTTGCTGGGGACGTTGCTGCACGAGCGGCGACCTTTCCAGAGAAGGCCCCTCCGCCGACTCTGTTCCTCTGAGGAGTGGTTTAGCGAGTTCACGTTGGTGCCATGTTAATTGTCGGGACTGGGTGGGTGGGAGCAGCTTTCACCGGGGGCAATGGAAGAGATCCAATGAATTTCCACTCTGTTTCCCTGCTTGGCAAACCAGCACTTACTGTCACTTTGCATAAATAGGTTTATTTCAGAGGGTCAGCCGTCAGCACTCCCCCTCTTCCCCTCCTGGCCCACCCTCCCCTGAAGGATAGGAGGCCGACGAGCATTTAATTTCCCCAACAGCAGGTGCTTGTCATCCATCTGAAGATAGCTGCCAACATCTGGTGCAATTGCCTCAGCAAACGCCGTAACAAGGCGGCCTGCAGTTCAAACGCAGAGAGAGCATTGCCTCTTTAATGATAACAAGCTGTTGGCTTCCCCTCGGAGATGAATTCATCTCACAGATGTTTGTCTAGTTTTGGCAATCTTATCACTATAGCTTTGGTGATTATGCTCAACTGGAGACTATTACTATAAAAGAAGTTTGAACTTGTTCCATTTTTGCATTATTTATTTATTTACCCATTTATTTCTTTGCTTTCTGGATATAATTTGTATCAACAACTGCAATGTTGGTCCCATTACCCAAGTACCCTTATGGTTTTTTTTTCGATGGCATCTGCTGAACAGTAGCACGCTACTTGACATTCACCGCTGGCGAACGTCTTTCAGCCACGCTGACATTTCTAACATTCCCCATCAACAGCTTTGTGGTTTGAACCCTCTATTTAACACTACATTTTCTGGGATTACTTGGCCCTCGCTCTGTCTGTTCTCTCTAATAACTGCAATATACTGAGTGCTTCTGCAAAGCGCCGGTCGCCAAGAATATTCTGGATCCTTCCGTTTGGACGGTAGCACTCTGGTGACCTTGGCAGGGGTTCGTGATGACAACGTGCGACCATCTTCATTGTTAGATCTTAAACGCTTCCAGCCTCAGCGGGATGGCTGGGAACATGGAGACCTGCGGGCTGAAGACTTCAATGCCTGTTTGCTATTGTTTGGCTTTCTAACGTGCCCTTTTTTGTTGTAGTTGTGTTGGTTTTAGAGAGACATTTTCTCCTGAGTGTGTGGAATTTAATTCTGGTAAATAGGATTTATTTTTGGAAACGTGCTTGTGAATAGGTGACTCATGCCTGAATGAAGATGTGTCACTGTTGGTGGGGACACCACGTATATAATTTCTGAGTCTATAAATAGATGTCAGTCCAAGTGCTGGTGACAGGGTGATGCTTTGCACAGACTCGTTAGCTGCAGAGTGGCTTCTGAGGAGAGCGTGTAGAGTGCCAGTCTCTCCTGCCGGAGCGATAATTTCTGCCGATGCTTAAGGAATAGACATCAATAGCTTCAGAAAGTACTGGGACTACTTAAACTGGCACAACAGAAGTCAGAGCTCAGGCACATTCCCATGCTGCTGCCGTGGGGTGTACTTGTGGTGCTTCTCTCTGTTGTGGAGAAGTTGAGGTGGGGAGTTTGGGCGTTTGTCAAATGCCAAGGGCGTCAGCTGCAGGGTCCTGAAACTCAGAAGCTCACATCTGGTCACTTCAGGGGCTCATTTCTGTCCCTGGGGGAAATTTCAAGCTGACTGCTCAGGATTAGAGATCACTTCCATTTTCAAATGCTGGAGGTAACAGCTCTTTCTTCCCATCTCTGATGCTAAACTGGTCACATGTTGTTGATGTTTGCTCAACACCATTTACCCACCAACACAGCACATATGGTTTAATGTCTGTCTTTTTTTTTTTTTTCCCCCCTGCTTCTGTAGTTACAGTATTATTAAAAATCCATTAAATTTTAATGTACATCATAAAATATGTGCTCCTGTGAATGCGAGCACAGATAATTATTTCTGATGAATAAACCAAAAAGGACAAGTATGTAAGAAGTTCATCCTGCAGCTTTCAATTTTCATTATATACATCTCCTGCAGGAGCAATCGTTGTGATGTTGCAGCTGGTTATTTCTGCGGCCTGGCTTCCCTGGAGATGGATGATGACAATGCAAACTTGAACTAGCAGAAGTGCCGGTGTTTTTGTGGGCATATTTGTAGATAAATGGTTTACCAGGGGAGGTAACCCTCTGGAAGGTAGAGGATGTGAAGTGCACTCCAACACGGCAGCAACTTTCCCAGAGTTTTTGTTCAGTGTGTTATCAGCTTTGTGGAATCTTGGAAAGTAACCCAATTATTTCTCATTAAAATAACCCAGAAATCTAGCAACAAGCAAGGTGTCATTGCTAAAACACCACCAGGAAGCAAGGCAAGCTCTTCTTGGTTTCCAGGGCCTGAAGTAGGCAGGGGAATCATTAAAAATAATGCATTACAGTGTCCATAAAGTTTCATGTGGTATATAATGGTCCATAGGGGCCTCACCTAGTTTTCCATGTATGATACATACATAATGGTTATGGCTTCTCATTAACTTTCCCATAACACTGAATGGACTTCTTAACACTCACACCCCCCCCTTCAGGCTTCACATTATCTTGCCAAGCATTTCCTAATAAGCAGGAACTTAAATATTTATCCCGCTTGCCTCCTGTCCCCACCAGGCTCAAGAAGTTGTTGGCCTCTCTCTGGTCTTGTTTAATTTCCTATTCCTGAATGCTCTGGACAAAGCCCAGCTCTGGCAGGGTCCCGTCCTCTTGCTAAGAGGACTTTCCTAGGGTTCTCCTGCTCAGGTTTTAAGGGTATTTCTTGTGTTTAAGATCATTTCTGCACCCAGAGAGTTAGCCTTGGTGAAGAACATCAACTCTTGCAGGGACTTTGGGCTAAGCAGCAGCACGTAGCCTTTAGCTATCCCAAATCAGAAAGCCAACAAGTCCCAGAAATCCCACTGAAACCTAAGGTCCTGTGGTTTCTTTGCACTTGGGTGTCAGTGCTAAAACTGCTCAGGACTTGAGGGATCTGCTGTGGTGACTTGGTGGCTTTTTTGCCTGGAAAGTTGTCTTTTAGGGCTTTGCACTGCTGCCAGCGAGGGTTTTAGCTGCGTTTGGGTAAGTTAGTACCCAGGAAAGATGATGTTTTGAGCTGCTGTGGTCTGCCAGATGAGTCCAGGGATAAAGAGGAGAAAGACGGAGTTATGTCTGTGCTGGGAGCATGTTTAGGAACTCAGCTTTGTGGACGTGGCACTGATTTGCTGTGTTATTTTGGCCTCATTCAGCTCCCCGCCCAAAATCTGGGACTAATAGTGTGGCTTTCCTACTGCTGCTGTAACTGCAGCCTTTTCCGAGGGGGAGTGAGCGTGTCGATGTGCAGCACCTTCAGTGACCTTCATCAAAGTCATGGTGCTGCTGCGATGCCGAATGATGGCAGATAAATTCACCTCCCTACAGTTTAGTCTAGCTGGCTTTGTTCCTTCATTCCTGATCCTCCCTGCAAAAGATTTTGTTTACTTTTCCTGAAATGGAAGAGGCCCTGTTACACAGTCCTCTTTCAAAAATAAACCTCCAAAAGGAACACAAAAGAGAAGGAACAAAAATCAGACGCTGTCTGATAATACAGAGCAGATACAGATCTTGAGTTCAAGGCAACTTGAACCAGGGGTTTGTTTAAACCTAACACAAATTCTACCATTTTTGGGCAGTCTGAAGCTCTCCCCCTCTTCTTCCTGTACTTTCTGAAAACAATCAGGAAAGAGAACTGCGGTAAAATTCTAGAAGTAACGGCTATTGATTTTTTGGTTATTTTTTTACCCCCCCCGCCTTCAGTTAGATTTATGCTCTGAGGTTCACAGAGTCAGTTAGGTCCTATGGAAAAACTGTATTTCATTTGACCTTCTAACTGTATTTTGACTTTAAGAAAGTAAAAATATCTGGTAACGACCAGGTTGCATCATTTCCAAGCCCAAGCCCAGATTCTCGGAACGGGGAGAAGGACCAAGAGCGAGAGAACCACCTTCCTGCTGCCAAAGGGCTCCGTGGGGCCCTAGTGACCCACCCCACGGGCTGGGGCTCCCCTGCACACCCTGCCAGCTCCGCATGCTGCCCTCTGGGTGTGCTGCTGAGCATCTTGGGCTTTTGCTGCCCCCTTGAAATGTCTTATTCTTGTTGGGAGCTTGGCAAGCCCGCCTGTCAAAATGGAAGTGAGCTCTTGGTAGTCAGCGACGTGGGAGTGAGCTGTGCTGTCTCTTTGTGAAATCTGGATTCGTCTGCTTGATGGACTCTTTAGGCTGTGATGGCTCCAGAGGAGCCCATCGTGTGAAACGAAGAGAGCTGCAGAGATTAAATACCCAGCGACTGCAGAAGCAAGGGAATCAACATAAACATCGCTCCGTCGCCGCACTCTGCCTCCCTGGAATGTGACCTTGTATGTTGGTGTTGCGGGCTCCCAGTGCCAGCCGTGGTGGGAGCACTGGGAGCGTGCCCCACTGCTGCTGTGACCTCGTGCCACCGCTCACTGACAGCTGCCTGTCCTGGGACTGGGGGCTTGTGTCTGCACGAGGAGCTTTCTGGGGCGAGAGAAGGGGCACACGCGTCCCCTTTTAGTGAAGAGCTCTGCTGCTCTTCCCTGCAGATGGACGGTGGGGGGTGTTGGGTTTTTACTAGCAAAGCAAGAATGAGCAATTGGGATTCTAGCCGAAGGAAAGTTGTCCTCTCCTTTGCTGCTGGTGGCAGAGCACACGGTGGAGCGCATTCCGCTGCCCCCTGGTGAAGCACAGAGGCTGAGGTTGCCTCGCGAGGCATCCTGGTGGCAGTGGCCAGGGTGATAATTGTAAACCCAACGTTTCCTTGGCTGAAAGTGGAGCTCAAGAATACGCACGTGAGCGGCTGTGACGCTGCTGCAAACGGGGTCGTACGTGGGAGTGCTCGGATGGCTGGAGTCTATTTGGGTGGCTTCTGGCTCCCTTCCCCTGACACCACAGCTGCCAGCAGCTGGCCGAGACAAGGCACGAGGCTCTGCGGCTTGGGTTAGTTGGCCAACGAGCCTCTTGAGTGCCACTGACTTAAATACCTTAGTGGCATCAGCAGGTGCATCTTTAGCAGTTTGTGGTGGCGTTTCTGAAGTAAATAAGTTGGTTGTTCCTCACCCCCAAAGCCGCTGAGGAGGATAAATGAAAACCTCTGTGGTGCCAGAACTGTGCCTTGTTGATGGGGAATTAGGATCTGGGTTCCTGGTGCAAAGCAAGCTTTGTGCCTGGGTGACTCATAGGCCATGTTTTCCATTCCTGCTTTCCTGTTTGAGTGGGCAGGTTTCTATACTATTCCTTGACCCAGAAATTTGTTCCATAAACCATCCAGATGGTACAGGCTGAGATAATGCATCTTTGGGGACTGGAGGCTTGCTTTTGACCTCTAGTTACATGGTGTAAATCAAACTGGAGTAGAGTTGTGGAAATAGGACAGGCTGGCTCTAGCGTCAGGGGCTGTTCAGCTTTATCATGGTAATAATGCCATGTGAAAATGCTAATACGTAGTGTGGTTTTGCCACGGACTTGGGTGACAAGGGAAGCGCTCTAAAAATAAAAGAATTAGAGGGAACTGATGATTTCGGGCAGATTATTTGTGGACGTGAACTGGCAGAACTCCTCGAGAGGAGCTCTGCTGATCTCCACCCATGGGGTGTGAAGGAACGTGATCCAGATGTCAACAGCCCCGTGGGCTGCGCTGGTTTCCACGGGCTGGGAACTGAGCACGTTATTTTGAACGGTGGAAGAAACAGTCCCGTTGAGTGAAGGATCTGCCTCCTCTATTGCGCCTTCTCTTTCTTCTCTGTACTCTCGTGGCCTCCACCAGCAGGAGCTGGTGGCGAAGCATCGGTGTCGGCACGCGCAGCCGGGGCAGCAGCCGCACGCGGTGTGCGCTTGTTTGCTTACAGCCCGGGAAGAAATCCGTTCGTTCGCTTATAGTGCTGCTAAAATATTAATGCAGAACAAATCATCCGGTTTAAACTGAACATCAGACTGAGGAGAGAGCAACGGTGTGTGATGCTCTCCGTGGTTTGTGAGGGGAAACGTGCCTCTGCTGCCACTGAACCCTCCTGGCAGAGCGCCCCGTGCCAGGTGGGCAGGAGATCTGTAGCAGCCGGGGTGTCTATAACTGGTGAAGGGTTTGGTCTGTAACTCTTTCCCATATTCTTGGGAGCTAAGGTGAGATGAGAAAAGGAGCTTGGCTATTTTGCATCATCTGCGGCCGATGGGGAGGGTATTTGGAGAATGTTAACTGCTCCCGGGACTTTCCCAAGCAGACCGTGTAGAGTCGTTATTTTTCCCGGATGGTAAATACAGGAGACATCCTCAGCAGCCTGCTAGTAATAATAATACTTACATGGCACATTACATTTTCAAAGTGCTGTCCAAGTAGCTGATCTGTCTTGTCTTCTGCAGCGATGTGTAGTTAAACTTGAAGGATATTGGCCTGAATTTGTAGCAGTTTATCAGCCACATCTGTGAGTGAATTTACTTCTCTGCTGTTTCGTACTACGCGAGTAAACTGATTTCTCCTCTGTATCTTGACATTGATTCCAGTCTTTCATCTTGGTAGCGAAGAAGGTGATCTTTAAGCAGAACAGGGAAGAAAGATTTTTCTGCCTATTGCACTAGCGGGAAGATGAGCACCACTTTACAAAAGAAGGATGTTCTTTTTCCAGCCTCTGTAATGTACAAATGAACACAGACCTCCTTAGGAGGAGTGTGCTTTTTTTCCTGAGGAATGACCTCCCCAACTCCTACTCTGGCGTGTGCTTCGTGTACTCGCGTGTAGATGATGGCAGTTGGTGTTTGATGCCTCCTCCTAGCTGGGGTCTTGCTCTGCCCACCGGACTTTGGGAGCAGTGGATGGTTCATTGCCTTAAACTCGGATGCCGTCAGTGTCGTCCTGTGCTCCTGCTTCTTGCAGGTTTGAGCCCAAAACCGAGCAGTGCCAAGGGCTGGCGTGGGCAGGAGATGGAGCTCGGCGGGACAGGAGAGAGGTGATGGACTGGGGGAAGGAAGAAAACATCCCTCGTGAAAAGGGCCGGGGGAGAGCGCCAAGTTCCTCGAAAGAGGACCTTGCAAGGAATGTGCAGATGACATGAAAAAGTAATTAAAAGGAAAGCCCTAATGGGATGTTAGGGGGAGATGCAGCTGGAACTTGAATAAGCAAATGTAAAGAGGGAATTAAGTTTGTAAGCTTTCCTCCCGGGAAAATACAGCAGCGGCTTCTGTTGATGTAAATCAGCATCGAGTCCGTGGCTGAAGAGCTCGAGCTTGCGAGTCTGGTTCGTTTTATTTTTGCTAGTCCTGAACCTTGAAAACGCCCAGGGAAGGAGGAGGTGGCGCTTCGCAGAGGTGACCTGAAGGACACTGGATTCCAAAGCGAAGCGTATTGACTTCAAAAGCCATGTGAAACTGTTGGTGCTGTAGTTTGCCTGGGGCAAACTGGTAGTTTGCTATAAGTAATACTAATTTAAGTGTGTAATGCCTTAAATTATCTGGATAATTTAATCTATGTGATTTTAAAGAAATAATTTATCAGCTCTGATCTTGAATAAAAACAAAATAAAACAAATGAAACTAAAACCTTCAATTAATATTAGCACTTCTTTTTTACTCTGGAGAGTAATATGCAGCAGAGACGTTTATTTTTAGCCGTGAAGAATTTGCATGTGTGTTTCCAGATGTATTCTTAGACTTTGCACTGCTTAAAATTCAGCTCCCACAGTATGTAGATCTGAATTTTCTTTTCTGTGCCGTTTTGTCTCTGCCACTGTGGATATCTTTTTTTTTTATTTTATTTTTTTTCCTTCACCCCCCCTCCCTTTTTTTTTCTTTCTCTTTTTTTTTTTTCCCCAGCAGAGTGGTGGTGGGGGGGTGATGATTAAGGCAGCCGGTAAGTCTCTGAGCTTCCTCTGAACTTTGTGCCCTCTGCGAGGAGTGACCTATTTAGATGAGGCTCTTTGATGCAGTTGGGGAGGTCAGGTGAGGTCAGAGCACTGGCTGTGCCAGAAATCCCACAGATGCAGGAAGCACGGAACTTCTGGAGGATGCAGCTCGAACAGGCAGTTATTTCAGCGTGTTCTTTCTCTCTGTGTGCATTTGTTCTCTTACTAAATTCCTGAAGCCAAGAGGGCCGGATCCTCTGCAGTGCAGAGACCGGCTGGGATGTCTCGGAGCGTCGCAGG
>JANHFX010009114.1:47754-68208 GCA_027560015.1 Chloroceryle amazona
CTCCGTTTCAGGAATGCAGCGCTGGAACCTCTTTTCCCATCAAGCTAAGGGGACCCTGGGGACAGCTGCTGTGTGCTGGAGGGAAGAAATTGTTCTGGGCAATTAGACCTGACTGCAGGACTTGATTGCAGAGATGGGACCCAGCCCCAGGCTCGCTTCACTGGGACCGAGACGGGCTATTCTGTCTCCAGAAGAGCCCAGCAGACACAGACGTGCCCTGCGGCCACGGAGAGGGTAGCACTGTCACGGTCTTGCTCGGTGTCTGTGGTGCTGTTGTCTTCAGCTTGATTTCCATGGCGAAAGGCATCCCTGAAGTACCCAGCGTTACGGGTAGCTGGAGATGAGAACCACCTCGTCAGGAGAGAGTAGCTGCCAGGGTCCGGATGAATGATGAGCTGTCAATGCTGCCTCGTCGAGCTGTTTGTTCCGCATCCCTTTTACTTGCAGGGCCCCCTGTGCCTCTCTCTGGTGGTGGTCCTGACTCCGCAGGGATATTGTACCTTTGGAGAAATGCCCCTGGCAGTTGGTGGGATGCCACCCGTTCTGCAGGGCGGAGGTCGTTACCAACCCAAGCTGCTGTTACATCGTCTTAAAAGCGCTGACCTCGCTGCTTTTCCTTCCTCTTTCTCTGCCTTCTCTGCTGTTGGCTCTGCAGTGGCACAGCAGCCCCTGATGCTGCAGAAGGAGCTGTCTTTACGTCTCTTTGCTTGTTGGTTAGTTGGGGTGGTTTGGTGTTTTTTCCAAGAACCTTGTCTTCCCGGTCGGCGCTGTTAGCTAACGTGAGCTGGAAATCCAGTGGGGACAAGGGGAGTTCTCAGCCAAGACAGCAGGTGAAAGAAAAACTCCAAGAGTCCTCATGGAGTTTATAACTTGATCTGAGCATGGCAAAGAGCCCTGCTCTCGACAGTGCTTCATATTATTAATGCCAGAGAAGGAATTCATGAGAAATGGTCTACGGAGTCATCTTGAATTTGTCCTGCTGTGGAAAGCTGTTTTTTCTGGAGAGCGTTAGTCATTCTTACATCCCCCTTGGTAGAGTAAGCGTTGAGTAACATGTTGGTGTTTTGCAGGAGCATTTTGAAGTTCGAGAGTAGCCACTGTGCTTTTTGGCAAGCGTTTGGGATGCTCTTTGCCATGTCACGGCTGGTGAGCAAGCCCTGAGATTAACGTGATTGAATGACTGTTTTAATTTCAGCCCTGATGGAGCAAAATTAGTTGCAATGATATGTGTGTGTTGAATAAAATCGTGGGTTTATTAGCTATAATTGCTAGAGAAGACTTTTTAAAGACTTGACTGCTGGGGGGAAAAATTGCTAGCACTGGAATTTGTTCTTGCACAGTATGGCACTGATTGTTATCATGGTGCATAATGTGCCTGTCCTCGGTTGGTAAGTCGTCCCTGCAAAACGCTGGGAAGTGCTCAGTGGGAACCTCACTCTGTGTCTCCAGCCCCCTGGGGACCTCGACACAAGTTGTGCCTGATCCACAGAGGGTGTGAATCTCCCACCATGCAGCTGGGAGCCGGGGCTACCTAGGGAAGCTGTAGGGTTTGTGCTTTCAGCCCTGGAGGTCCTCGCTTTGCTCCTTGGTGCATTGACCATCGGGAGTGGAGCCCGTGAGCGCGCTGGGCTGGTGGATTGGGGACCAGCCCCGCTCTGGGATGGGAGCCTGTGATCTGGTGTGGTCATCTGTGCTCTTGGACACAGGAGCCGTGCCAGGACCTGAGGGACGTGCTTGACAGAAAGAGGGGGGGAGGTTAAAGTATTTGTTTCTTTGTTTAATTCCATTGTAATCAAACCCAGAGGCCTGGTGTGGGGGGAACCATTTATTTCTAACTGCCTGGCGTGCGATGCGCATTTGTCTTAATTTATGTGGGGCAAGGTTGTAAATCTGCAGAAGCACGTTGCCAGCGCTTAGATTTCACATGCGCATTTAATATAATAGCACCTGACAGTTTACTAGCAGCTAAGAGGTTTTTCTGCTTCAGAAAGCAAAATATTGGAGGAGTCGTGCAGTGTGTATAAATAATTTGAGGAATTAGACCAGAATATCCAGCACACTTTTCTTGAGAGAGCTGAAGAAGTGATCAGTAAAGTTTATGACTCGGAGACTGAAGGGGTAGAAACACAGCCCGGCTGCGTGCACCCCGGTGCCATCCTTCTGTCATCTCTGTTCTCCCAGGGCCCCTCCAAATTGCCACAGTGTTTGGTTACAGCGCCTTGTTCGTCGGTTTGCCCCAATTCTCCTTTACCTTGAAGGGATGGAGAAGGTAGCACCAGATCTGCTGGGGAGGGCTGGAAACAAGCAGCCCCCCATCCTTGGGGAG
This sequence comes from Chloroceryle amazona, assembly GCA_027560015.1. Lineage (NCBI taxonomy): Eukaryota > Metazoa > Chordata > Aves > Coraciiformes > Cerylidae > Chloroceryle > Chloroceryle amazona. The sequence continues at coordinate 50,081 of JANHFX010009114.1, forward strand.
AATGCAGGAATCGTCTCCACCAGCTCTGGATGAGCTGGAAACTCAGGGTTTAGATCAGGAGAAACATTGCTGGTCTGGACGAGGAGGGGGTGTGAGGCATGAAGGTTCTCTGTGTCCGTGGTAGTTTCCCTGCAGAGTGAGGGAACTTGATTCAAATGGGAAAAAAACAACAACTTGTAGATGTGAACTCGTGGCTGTTGTTGCTCCTCTGCGGGTGAAGGCACCTCGTAAATGAAGGGCAGCTTTGGAATCTGCGTGTGCATCAACCGCCTCTCGGGTTCGCCGCGCGGCTGTGAAAACGAGGATGAGACACGAAGGGTTCCAGAAAACATCCTGCTTTGGTCACCACCAAAGGTGCTCCCCTTTCTGGAGCACCGTCCTCCCGAAGGTTTGGTGGCTGCCGGCCTCGCGGGGGACTCGCTCTCTTCCTTAGGGTGTGGGTGGCGTTGGGCTGGCAGGGGTTCGATCACCTCCGGCTGCTCGGGGCTGCCCCGGGGAGGAGAGAGGAGCTGAAACCCCTGTGCCGGGCTGGATCGGTTGCGTTAAATTCAGAGCCTTTCTGAGCACAATTAATAGCCATTTTATTTAGGTCACCCTGGTTTTGTTGCTCTAAATGTATGCCTCCATTAAAGTGGAAGAAAATCAAATACATTTATCTCTGTGGAGCCTTTTGTGAACTGGTTGGGCATATTTTAAATAACCCTGGAAATTGTTAGGATTATTAAAGCCTTTGCCTCCTTCAGGTTTTTTTTCCTTCCTCTTATTCTCCCCTATTCCTCCTTCCAGGCAGTGAGTAATGAAGTGGTGTAGCCCTTCTTTTCTCAGAGCCCCGAGTGGATTGGAATAAAAAAAAAGTTAAATAAACTAAAGCCCATTAGTTGGGCTTTATGTAAGAAACTGGGTCTGAATGGGCTGTAGGGATGGGGTACGTGGGGGCAGAGGAGCAGCCTGTTGGGCTCGAGTGTCCGCCTGTAACTGGTATTATCTGGCAAGTCTTTGTTTATTTACCTTAAGTGCTAAGATCATTCATTGGGTAATACATTCTCATTTGATGCCCATAATTAGTTGAGATTAATCAGCTCCTTTAAGCATCCACATCGGGCCATTCTCCATCTGAACAGAGACACTTTGGGGCTGCCAGCTGCTTTCTGCAGGCGCTGGGTGGGAGGGGGCTCTGCTCGGTGGCTCAGCATCTCACACCTGTACTGGAGAGACCCAGCTCCTGGTCTGTGTGGGGGTTTTCACCGTGCCCAGAGACCACGCTCACGGGAGGCCCCTCTCACGGCTGGTACCAGCGTGGGGTGGTGATCGGCCAAGCCTTGCAGGTGGCAACTGCTCCTTCCAGTCCTGTTTCTAACCCTGAGGAAATGTCTCTTGCAGTGAGGTGCTGGCTGCATGCTTTGAGACCTTCAAAACTCACGACTGAAGCATCTTTAAAATACTGGCCAAGCCAAAGAGCCTCGGGGTGGAGGAGGGGGTTAACTTCTGGACGCTCACAGCTCCTGAATGTACTTGAGCTTTGTCAGTGGGTCGGGTTTTTTTTTCCCTTCCCCTGAAATAGGGATCAATTTGCTTACTACGGGGTTTACTGCCGGTTACCTTGACTGTGTCCCTTATTTCTCCTTGATGAAAACTCGAACAAGCCGCTTGTGTTTGATTCACAGAGACCCGTGAGAAACGGGCTGTGTGTGTGAGGCAGTGTGGTTTGCTCATTCTATTCAGCCCTTTGTATATTCAGATTCTTCTAGTTTCAGTTCTTGCTGTTCTGCCAGATTTCCATACCATTGATGGGTTTTCTGAATTAATAAGTTTCTTTCTCCCCCTCCCTCCTTCCCATACCCTCACCACCTTTTTGCAACTGGTGAAAAGTTTTTCCAAGCGCGCTGCCCTCTCCATATTGATTCTCTCCTCTTGCTTGTCGAACCAGCTCTTAGATGTTTTATTTTGCAAAGCGTTAATAGAATTTTCCTTTTGCCGTTGCACTTTATCTATTCAGGAGGTTTCAAGAAGTCTCATTGTGTCACTGGACTATGGAGGAAAGAGGCTATTCTTCTGGTACAATGGCTGCCCTAAAAAATAACGCAGGGTGGGGTAAACGCAGAAAGGGCAGAGACGGAGATAAAATGTTCTGACCTTAGGAAACAGAAAAGATAACCAATTAGACATTGTTGAAAGGGCACCAGCTGGCTTAAAGAACACCCCACTGATTATTTTTTCTTAAAGGCGTGCTCGCCGCGCGGCTGACGCTGGCTGCGGAGCCGCTTCCCCCCCTTGCAGGGTCTCAGCTTTGAGCTGCCAGGGCTGAGCCTTTCGCGGGGAGCTGCTGCCCCGTTGGGATCCCGCAGCGCGGAGGGATGAGGTGCCCACCTCCAGGGTGCCTGAGCTCCGCGGGGTCCCGGCCGGCGCGATGGAAATCTCCTGGATTAGCCCATGCAGGCTGCATTTGTTACTGCTAATAAGGATTTATTTGCATAAAAAAAGATCTCTGCCAAGATCATCATTCCAGCAAAGCGGGGTCTTTGTACACATGGCAGAAAACATTGTTTGCCCAGAGGACGTGTAGCTGGTGGGTGAGACGATGTGTCGTGTTGTGCAGGGGGAGAGGTGACCAAAAGTACAGGTCCCCAGTATAGCCAGGAGCTGGACCCAGAGCCCTGAGCCCCCTCCAGTGCCTAGTCACGTGGCAGGACCTGTCCCTCCTCCTGTGGCAGCACTTGGAGGAGCGGGATGAGGCAGCACAAGAGGTTCAGACCCATGGTGAGGCTGCTGCCGGCCACAGCTGAGCCTGGGAGAGGGTTTTGCACCCACAGCTCCAGCTTCAGCCTACTGGGAGACTTCAGGTTGAGACGTGGCCATGCCAAAGTGAAGAGTTGTGGTGTCCCTCATCTTGTGTCCCTTCTCCCCCTAACAGTGATAGAAGCAGCCTTATTAAAGCCCCCAGTGCTGTCCTTGCAGGAGGAGATGCCGGTTTGAACTGACAGCCCTTTGGGCACGGGTCCAGCCGGGAGACCCCGCTCAGAGCCGGCCCCTCCTGGTCAGGGGCCAGGGGACCTCCCTGGGCTGGTGGGGTCAGTGCTGCCCTTCATCCAGCACCTCGCTGGGCTCTGGCCTGGGACTTGAGGCAGAAAGGTCGCACGGGAAGAGTTGAGCGTTACAGCTTCCCAACAGCGATGGGCGCGGGCACACGAGGGTGGTCGGCACGCTCGCCCGGGCCGAGGCGGGGTAGCGGGGATGCTCCAGGAGACAGCACTGTGTGCCACGTGCAGTTTTTGGTTTCAGCGAGGCCAAGACCTGTGAGAATGAAAAATAAAGATTGCTGTGCAAACGTAACCCCGGAGCAGAGATAAGCGGTGGTGGTAGGGTGACAGGAGCTCTGTCCTTATCTGCCTTCTGATATTACTCATACTTGTGAATTTTCTTCCTTGGAGTGAAGAAAGACAGCAGGACAAATGGCTCTGTGCTTAATGTGCTTTGGAGTTTTCAGTGCATCAGCATCTTTAGTTCTCATTCAAGGTGTGTACCAAGGAGGCATGCTGTTCTCCTCCAGCTCAGGCCATTGCTGACACAATTTTGCAAGCCACTTTGACTGAAAAAGTTAAGAACAAGTTAACCAGAGACAGATTTTTAGAGGAAGTTAAGCATGGCGTAAGGTTTTGCTGCATTGCTTGATCTGCTGCGCAGAAGGTGTTGGCAGAGAGGAAGAGGTCGGCACAGAGCAGGCACGGGTGCTTGGGGTGAAAGGCAGACCCTTTGGTGGCACTGTCTAAGGTGAAGAGAGCATGTAACTGCATTGTAAATCACTTCTCCTAAAAGAAACGATTTATAGGAAGCCAGACTATAAGAACATGGAAGTAACATGAAAATTACTGGGAAAAATAAAAGCCACACTAAATAATAACCCCCCCAAAAAACAACCTATGCCAAAACCCATCCCCACAGACCACCAGTGAAGCCCTTTATGTAATAAAACCTTTCCTTCAAAGGTCTTCTCCTTTCCCCCAACACCTTCTGCAGTTTCCCGGTGGCACAGGTTGCCATCAGCCCCTGGTTTACAGTGGGGAGCAGCAAGCCTGCAGTTTCTTTTCAGGCTGCCCAGGATGTTTCCTGCAGCACGTGGGACCGACCTGCCCCAGCTCCTGCAGCCTCTGAGCAACAGTTGAACACGGGATGATGCTGGAAAATGAACCCCAGCACAACATCCTTCTGAAACAAGTGTAAAATGTTAGGTGTGGCTGTGCAGATTAAACAGAGGTGGAATAAATCATGCAAATAGTAATGAAAGTTGAAAGCAATTTGGTTGCACTTCAGTACGTTTCATCAGTCACCTCTCTTCTGAAGTGGAAATGCCAAGCCTGATGCGAATTAAGCTTTCTCTCTCCTCCCTCTCCCCTCTTCCCTTTAGCTTTTCAAAAGGCCTTTTGAAAACCTCTGAATACCTTTCTTGGCTGACCAGTTTTTACCCTGCTCATACTTCTTGTGACCTCCTAAATCTCAGCCAAGACAGTGACTCTAATTTGGAGAAGTCACGGGCTTGATTTGCATCCACAGTTCCTCTCTTGGCCCTTCCTTATCTCCCTGCAAAAGGGAAAAAGGCTGAGATGAGGCACAGCCAGGGACCCGTGAGAGGTGGAAGAGCTGCTGAGATATTTGGCTTTTTAGGGCAACAGAAGTTGTAACGATCTCTTTGCCCCTTGAGGACCCCACATGAGCTAGGGCAGGGGTTGGAAGCTGCAGATTTCTGAACGGAAGAGCTGACTCTGAGCAAAAGCCAGGAGATCTGATGCATCTCTCGTAGCCGTGCTGAGGCTGCTCCTGCCTTTGTCTCCCCTTCCCAGTCTGTGTGTTGTGTCTTCGTGGACCATGCAGCCGGTGTGTTAAAGCTTCCATCTCCCCTCTTGTGTCTTGCAGGTAGAGGACGCCATGCTTATGTTTGACAAGACGACCAACAGGCATAGAGGTAAGAGAGAACGGGAGCTCGGGCACTGATTTTGTGACAGCCTCTGCATGGTGAGCACAGCCAAAAATCAGTGTCGACACGATCAGCCGGTGGCTAAATCCAGTGGTGCTAAACCCTTCTGTCCTGCAGACGTTGCAGAGGAAGGGCTGTTCGGCACGTAATGCCACTTGTCACGTGGATTTTCTTACTAGAAATTACTTTTCTGGTTGATTTAATGACTTCTCTTTGGGAGGACCATTGGCAGGCTCTGTGGTGTCCCTGGAGCGAATAAAGCCCGGGGTGTGGTGAGGCTGCAGGGCAGCTGAGCCTTTGTACCAGGGTGACTGGCATTAGGTTAAGCTGGGCATAAGGGCAGTAGAGCTGAGATACCAGGAAATTAAGGTGCTAAACCCTTCTTCTGAGGTCTCAAGAATGCTGGAGTTTTGAAGCTGAGGACCGATTGTCCTCCAGTGATGGTAGCTCAGGATGAGCAGGATCTTCAGCAGAGGAATCTCCTTCCGCCTCTCACCAGAGCGCCGAGGTCTCATCCCCGCCTGTACAGTTCTGTGGAAAGGAGCTGAGGATTATTTCAGTGGAAATGAACGATGCTCCCCTGTCTCCCAGCGAGCGGTTCGCGTTATCGCTGCAGCAGAGACGCCGAGCTCCAGGCAGAGAGCAGCCTGGCAGCCGCCCCTTCAGCTGGGAGCGGGCATGGGTGTCTGGGCTCTCAGAGTGGCACCAGAAACTGCACTGGGGACAGGCTCCGGAACCCTCTTCCCTTCTCACTGAAGGAGATGATTGATTTTATGCCACCGGTCCCCCTGCTGCAACACAGCGCGCGTTCGGAGGCAGCACGGGAAGCCAGCCCAGCTTGTGGCTTCTGACCCCGTGCGACAGCGGGGACGCCCAGCCCCGAGGTTTCCTTCGCACTCCGGGCTCTTCGTGGGGGTTCTTGATACAGTTATTGTCTCAGCCACCAGCATGTCAGCTGCTGGGAGGGCTGGATGGGGCCCGTTTGTTTCAGGAGGCTGCCAGGAGGTGTAGAGGAGCCAGTGCACGGCCAGGCAGCGATGGGAGCGCTGGGAACGGGAGCGGGGGGCAGCTCAGAGTGCCTGGCCGCTGCCACCTCGCTGTGGCGAGCTCAGGGTCAGGAGTCCTGACCTCGCAGTGCTATCTGAATTATCCACCGCTCTGATATTTCTCTTAACAAGTAACTTAGTGTGTGCGACTGGCTGGGTGAGTCAGGCAAACCTCCAGGAGAGCGTTGCCTTCCTCCGGCAGTGCCTCCAGCACCAATCCCTCGCTCAACTCGGGGACTGTAGTACCCTGGAAAATGCAGCAGGAGCGAGCAAAAGACTTGCTTGGGAAGATAAGCTCTTCAGAGCCAGGGAAGGCATGTGGCCAGCCAGTGCCCATCAGTTTTGTAACACAAACCGAGTGTTCAGAACTCTTACATAGTTTGGAAAGTTCAACCCCTGACAACTTCCTTTTATATCCAGGGATTTTTCCATCCTTCTCTTTGCAACCACCCTTAAACAGGCCATAAATACCCTTCTCCATTCAGGATCCTGGCGTGTTTTTTGTTGCGTTTAAGAGCTGCATTATGTGGTGCTTTTGTGCTGGGCACAAGGGCCCCACATCCCTGCTCTGACGTGTTCTGCTGGCAGCTGGGCTCAAGGGGTAGCGGGGGGCTCCGGTCCTAGCAATTTACTCCACGGATTTGACCCCTGTCAATGTTCCTTGTTTCCTTTCCTTAAACCATTCCTTAACCCAGCAAGCTCACACGGTGTGCGCTGTGGCTGGCAGCACATCCTGGCAATCACCCCCATGCCCTGACTTTTTGGGGCTTTTGCAGCCTGATTTGCAAATCCCTGACCTGCGGTTTCTTGTCTCCGCCTCTGTCACCCTGTGGAGCGCATCTCTGCCGCCCATCCCTCTCCAAGGGTTCAGGAGGCTGGAGACACAGGGGGTTCCACGCGGATGGCTTGTCCTGGGGGGTGTCAGCCTGCCCTGCAGCACAACTGCAGCCCGTGGGCAGGGCTGGGTGGCCCCAGCAGCTGCCTCGTCCCCAGATAAGGGGTCGGCTCCAGAGATGGGGGGAGAAAGTCTCCATCTGCTGAAATATCCCAAATCCTGGAGTTTTGTTCCCACTGCACCTCTTGGCTGTGCCTGCAGCAAACTCTGGGTCCCTGCCCACTTGAACTCACTGGTGGTCTCGTCAACAGCTTGTGCCTGCCTGGACGGGGCTCTGCTGCCAGCGTAGGCAGGAGACTCCGCGGGGACATGAAAAACAGAGCACTGGTTTAGTGGTGGTGTTCAGTGTCAGTCCTTCCTTCACTTTCTGCAAGCAAGACACGCGTCTCTTCCCCGCGTACCTCAAGGTGATCCCTCCTTTGCCCCCCCTCGGCGGCACTGTGCTGTGTAAGCACTTCCTCCGGCGGGAGGGCACCGGGAAGCGTTGGTGTTTGTGCTCTGCTGGTGCTGAGCTCTGCTCTAACAGCTCTGCTTCAGCATTTCTGTGCTGTCAGGGGAAGCTGGAATAGAGCGCTGGGGAGCCCTGCCTTCCGGCGCGAACCTGAGCGGCAAGCCCCGGAGGATGGGTTCCTCTCTCGGAAGCATCTTTCCGCTGGCTTATCTGGAGAAAAGGTTCATGACTGCTGAAGTTGAGGGCTACGGGTAGAAGGGCACCTTGGCTGCCATGGAACCTTTTGCTTTTGCCACAAAGGCCTTTTCCCCCATGATATGTGTTGAAGACAAGAGGCAACAGGTCTTTCATTTTTTTCCTCGGCAATTCTGTGAAGTTATTCAATTTGTTAGGGTTTTTTAATAGCCTGTGTTTTCTGCATGCCATAACATTTCTCTTCACATTAGCATCCTTGTGTAACCTTCTAGATCTAAGGGAGGAGGAACTAAGAGTCCAAAAGCTGACGACTCAGTGCCACTGGGTGGAGGTGACGTTACCTGAACCTCCCGTATGCTCCACCGGCGCTGGGCTCCCACTTGCAGGGTTGGCTGGAGCCCCCTGTTCCACCTCCTGGCAAACAGGGGAGTTCTCTGGCACCCGGAAGGGTCAGCTCTGTTTGTGCAGATGTTTCCCAGGGAACAGACTTGCCCTTTTGCTGGGCGGAGGACAACGCTGCATATTTGCCAGGATTAGCCAAAATTCCTGCGAGCGGGTGAAACGCGGCCGGTGCCGAGGGGCCGCGCTGCTGCAGCCAGAGCAGCTGCCAGGGGAGTGTGAAAGTCTGAGCTCTGGGTCTTTGCCAGGTTCAGGTGGACGGAAAAAACAAGTGTTGGCTGGGCAGAGAGTCATCTTCATCTTCACGCTTGAATTTATCCAGTCTTTTCAGATATATTTTCCTTCTCTGTACAGGTAGCTGCCGCTAATCAAGCTAATAAACTGGCTGGTGGGCTGTTGTGATGAGGCGCGTTCTGCCGCATCGATCGTTTATAAAAGCTCCCCAGATTTTACAAATTGTGACATTCTGATTGTGTTGGAAGCATGTTTAGAATGCCGTAGCCTGCAGCGGCGGCGTTAACGGCGATTCTCGAAACCGCTCGCGGGCTGCAATCTGTACCTTCAAATTAGCCAAGGGAAAGAGAAATGGCAGATAAAATATCCAGTGTGGTTTAACTGGAGTTAGTCTATGCCGAGAAAAATCAACGTGGGCAAGGGAAAGAAAGAGGATTAAAATTCACTCCCTACTGCTAGGAGGCGAGATAAATTCCCTGGCAAGTAAATCGAGAGTATTTGTCGACATCATTCTGGCTCCTGTGCGTTGCTCCTGTGTGCGTATCCTGGTAGCCTGTAACTCGCCCACGTGCCCAGCGCTGACCGACACTGGTTAGTGACTGCAAGAGTGTGAATTGACCCAGATGTAGTCAGAGGGATTTCCAAAGCTGCTCATCATTGAAGAGTTTTATTAATACCTTGGGAAGGCTTGAAAACCCCACCCAAAGTAAAACTTAATGCCTTGCCAAGGGAGCACATAACTTTTGTAACATTAAAAATGTCATCAGGCTAACCACTCTGTTGCCTCTGCTGATGCCTTTCTCTGTTTTAGTATCCGAGGATATCCTGGATGTCCTCTAAGGAAAGTGAGAGCTGTTGCATTTCAAGCCTATCTGTCTGGCTGTGCTAAAGGGTGGCTGCAAAATCTGCCAGGGTTTGATTGAAGGAGTGGTTAATTTTTGGACTGCTGTAGGTAAAACAATCCCTCTCTTCGCTGGGATACAGTGTCTTCTTGGAAGGGTTCTTCTTCTAGCTTGGCCACTGAGTTGTGATGATGGGCGTGCAATGAGCTAGCACTTACAAGGCGAGTATTTCTGGGTCAGCTTCGTTACGATGCTGTTTCTTTTTGGAAAGAAAGTGTTGGGAATGCTCTATTTCTGTACCCTCTACTGTGCTGCAGCACTTCTGTCCAGGGAGCAAAACCGCATGCACGAGTTCTCCAAACACTCTGGAAGATCACTTTCTTCACTGCCTAAAATTTCATAGAGTTGAAAATTACTGGGTCAGTCTTGAAAGGAGTCAGTAATTGGAAAGGGGGAAAAAAAAAAAAGAGGGTGGTGTTATTTTGTTACCCTTGCAAAGCTCAGATAAAATCTGGAGTTCAGCATTAGTTATTGATCTTTGGGGTTGGAGGGAGCCTGGCAAGATGATGATGATGATGTCCTTCTCACTTGGTTAGGGAAGGGAGCTCCGGGAAGCATACCAATGTGCTGCCAGGAGGGTTGAACAACCGGAGCTGGATGGGGCGGCTGCTTTGCCCTTGTGCTTGGCGCGTGCCGGGCGATCCCCAGACCCTGGCAGCAAGAGGAAAGGAAAGCTCAGCGGAGGGGAGCATCTCCTGACTAATGTGATTGGCAGCTTCTCTTTCTCCCCTCTCCCTGCACTGTTAGGTATGAGAGAGGAGGTGAGTCAGGAGAAGGTGGCATGTTGGTTGGTTATCGTAACGGGATGCTCTCGATCACAGCCTCAGATGCTCTTCACCACCACGTGCGTGGTTTGCGCTTGCCTGGAGCCGTCGACTGCTCCGGGGCTGTCCACGGTGTGCGTCACCGCAGTCCCACGTCTTGAACTTGCACAAAGACGAGTAAAGATTTTGAGTGATTGAATCCCCCAAGCTGTAATTGCTGGTATTGAATGTAATACTGTATGATTTTCAAAGCCAGCCAGCCCCCAGAGTTATTTTCATATCAATTAACTCTCTCTCACACGGTTGGGAATGGCAGGGGACAGAGGAGGGAAGTGACAGCATGTGATTTGGACTTCTTTAATCTTAAAGCTAAACAAAATTAAAGAAAGGCAGCCTGTCTGCCTGACACAAACAGCATCCCACGTCTGAGGGGTTAAAACATCTCCAGAAGAGCAGGCAGCGATCGCGGCAGAGCTTTGCAGTCACTTGGGGGTCGGTGCGGTTGTTGCAGCCACGTGGAGGCTGCTGCGCCCGAGGTTTGGGGCTGACCGAGAACCGCAGAATTCAGGCTGAAGGGTTCGGGTGCCTCCTCCCACCCCCGCTCTCGAGGAGGAAGGTGGGGGTCGTGCTTCGGCTTCGCGCTGTCCCCATCGAGCAGATTTCAGTGCCTAAAAGTAAGGGTCCAGGTGGAGGCGGTCGGCGTAATGGTTGTGTTTATTGGAAGAGACAGGAGGGATGTTGTTAGTGGGAGACCGGCCGTGCCTCGCCGAAGGATGGTGCTTTTCTTAGGAGAAAAACAGCCTTTTGTGTTCTGTCCAGCTGCCAAAACCTCAGTTTTTGTAGCTGACCTCTGAAGTTATAATTGACATTTTTATAGATGAGATATAAATATAATTAAGAGTCGCTGCAATTATTTGTTTATTGCCATCTCCCTCAAGTAAGGCAAGGTCACGTGCGTTTAAAAATACATCCCCAGGCAGTTTTGAATAAGGAGTATTTAAAATATATAGAAATAATTGCCTAATTTGGTGATTTTCAGCACAGCTTTTCTTGGCAGCAGCCCGGCAATAGTACTGAGTGCTTTGAGGACAGCTCGGGAGGAACCTCGCCTCTGCTCCCAAGGATGGAGCTGCAGGGAGAGCTGCTGTTTGCCCAGGTTTGACCCGCAGGATTTTGGGAAAGCATCCACGAACACGGCGGTGATATTTCTTTAGAGCATAAAGTGCTTTAAGGGCTTTGGATGAAAAGTGTGACATAAGATATAAATGGAGGCAGTGTTATTGTTATTGCTTTCCTAGATGAGACGGGCTTTTATTCCCTTGTCAGTTGTATCACTTCATAAATGGGGCTCCAGAGAGTGCCGTTGTTTGGAGGGAAGCGCTCGCTCGGCTCGGCCTCGCTGCTCCCCAGCCGCTGAAATTCATCCCGGGGACCTGGGGTTTGCAACACGGAGAGAGACTTTAACCCTTGCTGCAGAGAGATGCAGAGTGTTTATCTTCTGCCAAAGGCACGGAGGACTCGAGGAAGGAGCAGCTGCAGGTGGGGGTGGGGGGCAGTTAGAGTAATTTTTAAGCAAATATTTGCTTCAGAACTTCACGTGAGGGCTGTGAAGATTCATTAGTTAATCCTATTTACCATTTACAGACCTATCAGTGATGGCTGAGTGATGATACCGTCAGTCATACCTATCTGCTTAGATCGCAGCTATCACATGTGCCACGTTAATATTTTATATGTGTATGTTTTTTATATTACCCCCTCACTTATAAATATTCATTTCGTGAAACACGCTCACGGCTGCAGTGCTGAAGAGCAGTGGCTGTGTCCCCCCTCTTCGTGTCGTGAGTTCAGCTCCGTCCCGGGTGGGACCAAGGGAGCAGTCGGGATGGCTGCGCCTGCTGGGCTGGAGCACGGGGCTCGGGATTTCAGCCCTGCTCGCAGGGCTGGGTGCCCGTGTCCCACCAGTTTCCCATTTGACATCCATTCCCCACCCTCGGCCTCTGCGTCGGGCGGTGGGGGACCCCCCGGGCCGGGGTGACAGCCGCTGCCGGGCTGGTGGCTTTCGCACAGTGACACACCAGCGGCCCCCAGCTCGACGGGCTTGGTGCTGCTCCCTGCTTCGGTGTTAATAAACACAAAACAAAAAGGAAAAGCTGCCAATTCTTGGATCCAGCTCCCTCGTCTTTTAATTTCCTGGCCAGAGCCGATTGCTGCTGCATCGGGGCACCTTACGTGAAGTGTAGAAATAAAGGCTTGCGAGCCAGTGCGAGCCCTGCATCCCAGTAGACTCTGTTTCAGAATAGCAAATAAGGCTCCTGGCCACGGTTTTCAAGGCGATTATTGAACGTCTCGGGTGGTTACAGTCATTGTGCCCCCAGCCTCATGCTGGATAACGCCACCTGAGGCTTGGAATAATTGCCCAGCTACGTACTGTCTGTCATACCTTATTGCTTAATTTTATACCAGTAATGAAAATTACATCCAGAGGAGGAGAAAGAGCGAACAGCTGCACTGGCCAGGGCGCACTGAAGGAGTAGCTGCGTGCAGATGCTTTCTCTGAAGAAGGGGAGAGGCTGGGCTTGCCTTGCCAGCAGCACTCGGGAGATGGCTTGACATTTTTATTTTCTTGTTTAACAAACAAATGCAGTAAGAATAAGAAAAAGTAAAAAAATCCCACCCATCTCCAGTAAAGGTTGCAGACGCATCCCAGCAATTAGTTTGGAAGTCTCCAGTTACGTAATCAGGCTTCAAGGTATAAGTATAAACTTAAAAGTGTATTGTAAAGGACAGTCGGTTTGGAAAACTCGTTTGTATCTTGTCTTCATGGCTAACCTGTGTAAACAAGTTATTTATTTCCCTTGCCCCAGAGGGAGAGCCTGGCACAGCCAGACCTCTAGGACCTCCTTAATTCATCCAGCCTCTTCCCATTAGCCCTAATACAGGGGGTGACAAGAGGTGTTGACTGAAAGGCTGGGTCCCGGCTGCTCTGCCCCGGCTCCGACGCGGGAGGCGAGCTGGAGGCAGACGCGTCCCCGACGGCCAGCGCCGAGTCGCTAGCAGCTGGGTGAAGTGGGTGTCGGGCACTAAGAAATGCTGGAGGCAAGGTCCCGTTCTCATTCCCAAGCTGGAAGGGTGGGGAGGAAAGTGCAGGAAGGGAGAATCGCGTAAGACCTGCGGGGAGGAGGAGATGTGCAGGGGGAAATTCAGCATTTTCTGTGGCACCTGTATACAGAAGGTATTTAACACCTTTCCAAATGCCTGTTGAGGTTTCTGGGATGCCAGAAACGATGGTTTTGCAGATCACCAGTGGCTGGTACCCATGTGCCTCGGATGGAAAAGCAGAGACACAGAAAGGTGGGAGGCGGCAGCGCTGGTGCCACAGGAGGCATCTCCATGGCATCCAGGGCCAGGCGTAGGCAGGACCACGAGCAGAAAAGGGGGCATTTCCTTCCCATGGAACTGCAGCTCCCTTAAAAAGAGAAATCTTCCCATTGACTTAGCACCGAACAGCATCAGGAGCCTCATGCAGTTAGAGTACGGTTGTATCGGAGTGCGGAGTCAATCAGTGGAGCCTTTCTCGTCTCTGAAAGGTTCTTCAGGAAATTGCAGGTATTTAAAAACTTTGTTTAAATTCCAGTAAAGGTTCAGCTGCTCGTGCAGAAAGTTGGTGAACGTGAGCTCTGCCGGGGCGAGTGCCTGCGTTAGAAACGGCCGGCGAGATCTGCCCAGCTGAAACTGTGCCGAGGAGACAGTGAGGTCATTTTAATACGACTTCAGTTTGCCATCTTTATTGTCAATGCTGAGCAGCCAGCTTGAGTGACAGATAAATTAGCAAAAATCCTGATGATCTGTGAACGGAGAGAAACCCTAAATGCCGTGCATAAGTTCTTGCTTATGAATCTGCTCAGCTGATGGAACCGAAACCCTTTTTGCTTCCCCGACTGCAGAGGCAAAGTGATTAGCAGGTAGTGCTTCAAGTCTTGTGGGACTATTTGAAAATGTTAATTGAGGAAAGGCCAGAAACTGGAGGAGAACAAAATGCAGCATTTACATAGACGGGCAGCCTTAATACGGCGAGCAGAATTAAAATCAGTGTGGTGACCTTGAGAAAATAGACACCTCCTCGCAGCACGCCCGTGCCCAAAAATGTGATATGAAAATTCTGAGGCGCACTGCGCAGCTCTCGGTCCCTGGTGTGTTGTTTTCTTCTCCCAGTGGATTTCTGGAAGCAGACTGGGCGAGTTCTCTCAAACACGCATTGGGGGGTGGCTTGCTTTTTTTTTTTTTTCAGTATTTGTGGTTTATATCTGCTGGATTGATAGGAAAGCTTTTGCTGAAGGTGAGGAGGACGTTCCCAGGCACCTGAAGAGGCTGAGAGATGGTGAGCAGAGGGCGTTTGGTGTCCCAGGAGAGGGGCTGGTTTCTCTCCCCATACCCAGTACAGTCCCCAGACTAAAGCACCTCCTGCTGCTACCACCTCACTCACCCCCAGCACTCGGATGCTGTCGAAGCCTTTAATTTTACAAGGTTATTGCCATACTTAAAACTTGCTGGTGACGAGGTGACACCTCCCCTATCTCCAGAGCGGTGAGATGCAGCAGAAGCGCGGGTTACGCAGATAACGCCGGTAGCACAAGGGACGGCTGCTGCCCCGAGCCCGCTGGGGAGCGGGCTGTGCCGCGCTCTCTGCTCTCCCCATCATCCCCGCTGCCGTTCTGCCTTTCGGGTTGAAGCGTTGGTAATTCAGGTGGGGGATGCTGGTGGAGCTGTAGGGTGTGACTGTGCGGCTATGTGGACACGTGTTCCTCGCCGACTGGGGTGGGTGTGCTCGAGTGAGCAGCTGCCCTGGGCCCTGGGAGCAGAAATTGCTCCTGGTTGTTGTTTTTACCAGGCAGAAGCTTCGAGTGACTGCTGCTGAAGGAGGGCTTGGCGATGGGGTGTGTAAATGGAAACATTGCTACCCTGCAATTAACGGTTTACAGCTCTTGCGTGGATACATTCCACCTAATCAATCCTCTTGTATTAGCAAATTAGACGCTGTTAAAATTACTGGCTTCGCGATGTAAAGCGTGCGCTGCAGCAGCACCGTGTCTGGTCTCGGGGCAGGTCCCACAGAGCCTTCCTCTCCGGCTCCAGCTCCCACCAGCGGCCGGTTCGCCCTCTCCCTCCGCAGGCCCTGCAGTGCTGGCTGGCTCGGCTGGGCAGGGGGAGGCCGGCGGCTGCCTCTGCCCCTTGGCTGCCTCGCTCCCGGAGCGTTTGCAGCTCGATCCACTGCACATCCATGATCCTTCCTGCCTGATCCCTGTGACCGCCGAGCCGGCTGCATCGCGGCTCCAGCTCGGGGCTCTTGGTGCCTCCGTGGGGCCAGCATCCCACGGGAGCCATCTCATGCTCCAGCTGTTGGTGCGGGCAGTGGTTTTGCTGTCCAGGATTTCACAGAGGAAAATATTCTTGCAGAGTGGGCCGGGAAATCCTGCTGTTTTTCCTTTGGTCTGGTTTTCTGCTGTGCTGGGGTGAGGCTCTGTGGGTGCTTGGTGCTCCGGGAGAGCCTGTTGTCTTTTGTGAGTGGGAGAAGGTACCGGCCATAGAATCATAGAGTTGTTTAGGTTGGAAAAGACCTTTAAGATCAAGTCCAGCCATTATGCCCCAGCACATGCACCGGCTCTCCAGCTGGAAGGAATGCCACGTCCCTGCCCTGCATCACCCTGGTGGTTTGCAGGTGGTGACCAGAGAGCCACAGAGGGTTTGGGTCCTGCCACTCCCTGCACAGAGCCCAGCAGCGGTCAGCAGCTCCTGCCTGCAGGCTCAGCTGCATCCACACGTCCTGTGTTTCAGGGGCTCTCACACCAAAGAAAAGGGGAAAATCAGAAGCTCTGACCCATAGTTAGAGCCAGGTTCCTGCCCTGGGAATTGAGCAAGTAGGAGCTGCAAAGGCAAAGAGTTTGCTGCTGTAAGTTGCGTGTGCCCGTCGGCTTTGCTGAGCCCACGGCAAGTGGCTGAAGGCAAAGGACGGGGAGCCCTGACTTGCACCGCTGGTACGAGGTGACTTTGATGTGTCCCGGGGTGGACTCAGCCGCCCGGGGTGCCTGTGGAGTGACGCCGGGTGGGTTGTGTCACACGGAGCTCGCCCAGGTCTGCGCTGTTTCGCATCAGTGTCCTCTTACCCGTGCTCCGGAGCGATTTTCCCAAAATGTTAAGTTTTGACTGAAGATTTCTGTAATTAGGTTGATTAATAGGTACCGGCAAGGAGCGATTTTGCTTATTCCGTGTGCTTTTTTGTATATCCAAGCTAAGTAAAAACATCTGGCACTTTTTTTGCTGGATCCGATAGAATAAGTTGAAAAAACAGCTTCTTTCAGAAAACTGCAGGTCAGCGGATTTGGATGGTGGGTTTTTTTTTTTTCTTTTTAATTTATTGAGTGTTTTGTGGACCAGAAAGAGTGCCTTCAACAGGGCGATAATTCACAGATTATTCTCTCTTTTAAAACACCTTTCCGTGCTCACAGCTTCATCACTTCTCTGCTTTGGAAGAAGACCAGGAGGGAAGGGATACAAAACTACTAACCCTACGCAGCTCTCTCTTGAGTGATTTCAGAGGTATTTTCAGGCCTGTAGTGAGTTAAGCTTTGCAGCATCCCAGTGAAACCAGTAAGGTGTGGGGACGGGGTTATGGAGCAGTGAACTGCCTCGCTCGCACCGGCACTGGGTGTGGGTCCGGGTCTTTGACCACGGCACCGTCTCTCCGTGTTTCCTCTTAGTGGGAAAGTCATTGGAGAGTTGTGTGGTGGCTTCAGTCAGAGGGAGGCTCTGGTGATGGAACGCGGCCTCCTCATCCGTCACATGTGAACACACGTGTTCAACAGCACGCTCAAAACCGGGGCAGGCTCCGCAGGGGGAAGCCTGGCAAGAGAATTGGCTTTGAGCATCATCGTAGCAGCGAACATTCCCCCGTCAGCTCACAGGGAGTTCGGATCAGCTAAAAGCACTTCAAGGTACTGGAGGTGGCTTTGGCTGTTACCAATTTTTGTTCCCGTGAGTCCGTTTCACCCCATTAGGATCCCCGCTCTCGATGTCAGCCCGTCCCGGGAGCAGAGAGCTGGCTTCCCTGCTGCCAGCAACCTCCATCCTGCAGGCACAAAGTGCTAAAACCCATTTGTTTTCCTCCACTCTCTGGAAGTTCTCTGCAATTGCAGGAAAACAAACCAAAAATAATCAGATGACAAAACTGTGGGGTTTGTTTTCCTGCAGCTCCTGGCCATGCCACGGGCTTTTTCTCCTGGCCACGCAGCTTGATTTGGCTTCATCCCTGGCAGGGCAGGAGCGCGGGGCGCTGGTCCTGGGCTGGGGAGGGTGTGGGAGCAGCCCGAGGGCAGCGGGAGGTGGAGGTGGGCTCGTAACCTGCCTGGGTGCTCGGGGAAGGAGCAGCTGCAGCGGGAAGATGGGAGCAGCTGTGGGTATGAAATTAGTCATTCTATGAAGAAATGGATTTGATAAATAATAAAACAGTGGTATTAACAACAGATGCTTTCCAGGTCAGGTGACTTTGATAAAAGCACCCAACAGCCGTGGGTAATGGTATGAAAAATATGTATCTATATTTATAGATCTATCTATATGAAAAGGCCTATAAATAAGCTCGTGTTTGTGTACAGGCTGGGGGGGGTACATGCTCATGTATAAGTGTACCTGGCATTTCATTTCTGTTTTAAAATGACAGTGAAAGTGTCGCCGCTCCCGTTCTTCACAGGCTTTGAGACTTGCCAGGAAAACCTGAGATCTGATCAATGTCTCCAGAACCCAGCTCACTCCCTCCTTCCCTTCCCTCCCCTCCCCTTCCCCTCCCCGCTGCTGGCTCCATTTGTTTTTATATTCATACCTTTTCATTTTGATAACTGTTTTGATTTGTAAAATATACAATGTTTCCTTTATGATGATTTAGTGTGCTCTTCTTATCTTTCGCCTTAAATCTTTGATAAGAGCATTTTAAAAATGAAATTGCTACCTGACACCATTATACACTCCTGGCTGGCTGCCAGCGGAGCCCGGAGATGCCGAGGGGGAGAGAGGCTGTGAAAAGCCTTCCCCAGCCCCTGTGAAGAGAGCAGACACCGGGCTGGGCTGTGGGCGGGATGGAGGATGCTGAGGAAGGGGAGGAAGCATGGTGGGACCAGCCCCTGCCTTCTGCAGCTGGGCTCTTCTCCTCCCCCAGGCCGGCCGGCCACTGCGGGACCCTCCACGGCAGCGTGGTCGTCGTGACGTGGGGGAGGCCCGGG
>JANHFX010009115.1:0-30059 GCA_027560015.1 Chloroceryle amazona
GCTGCTTCAAGGACAATCCTCTGAGCAGCCGGCTGCAGCAGAGGTATGGGGGCTGTCGGTGGGGATACCCCTTGGGGCCGCCAGTGCCCTCCGTGCAGTGGGAGGCCCGGTGGGGCAGGGGTGCTTGGATGAGGGGCCTGCAGTGTGGGGTGTCCTTCCGGATGGGGTAGGGGAGAGCAGAAGAAGGTGCCTGGGAGGTGTCTGTGGGAGATGGGGTCAGGAGTGTGGGGTAAGAGGATGCCGGAGTGAGGGCCTCTGTATAGTGAGAGAGCGGTACCGCGTGAGGCGAGGTGTGCAGTGGTGTTGTGCTTTGTTTGGGTGGAAGGAGGGTTTCCTGTGAGGGACACCCCCACACTGTGGTCTGTGGGAAGGGAGCTGAGCCGAGAGGGAGGAGGGGGGTTGTTCGTAGTGAAAAGCTTCTATGAAGGTGGATATGTACGGAGCAGAGGATGAAGTGGTGTCTGAGAAATTAGTGTGGAGAGTATTTGTGGGTGATGTCTGGGAGGAGCAGAATTAAAATTTCGAGATGCAAGTGAGAGGAATATTAATAGAGGACAAAGATGCTTGCAGTGAGAAGGAGAAAACGAAGGTCATGAGAGGGGGAAGGTTTTATGGGGTGCAAACTGTAATGTGGATATTGTCAAGAGTTAAAATAGAAAAATGGTAATACAGGGATGAGTATTCCAGCACTGGAAACTGCTTTGATCTCATGTGCTCACTGCTTGAGTGACTGGCAGGGTTAGAAAAGAATTATTTTGCATCTTTTTCACTGTTAGAAAGTAAATGAAACTCTTTTGCAGTGGTAACTTTTATATTAAAGCTTTGCTAGGTAGCAAGCTTTGGAGCTAAGGTAGAAAAGTATTATTTATTTGGAATTTGCTGGCTAGTGATTAACATTGTTTCTGGACAAGTGCAAGTATGAATTCTCCCCTTCCCTAATGATTGGTTGGTTTTGAATGTTGGAGCTCAGTTAGTGTGCTAAAGTAAAATCTCTTGTAGTCGATCTTACCTCTAAGTATTTGCTAGTGTATTTGAAAAAGGAAAAAATCCCCAAACCCCCACTGTTTTGAAGGCTTTTCCTAATAGTACTTTGAACAGACACTGACACTATTTGGCCCCAAGCCTCCCGTGGGAAATGTGTGCCCAACAGCAGATGCCTACTGATTTAATTGTGACTGTGCTCAACGCCGTGTCAGAATTCCGAGTAAGAGAAATTGTAACTGCTGCCCATCACCACGAGTTAGAATTTAAATCTTCCATTCATCATGAGCATTGTTGTTCGCTGTCCTCTTTGCCCCTTTGTGTTGCCCAAAATCTGTTGGAAGCATTCTTTGTTGCAGTCAGCAGCTTTACCTGATTTGCAACTCTTAGCCACCTAATGTTTTTCTTTTGAGCTCAGTTTTGTTGTTGTTGCGTAAAAAAATCATGGCTATTACGAAACAGATTTTTGTGCTTGAGATATTGCTCAATTTTCACTTTGGGATTTACTTCATGAGCCATATCACATGTTACTTAGTATGTTTCAACAATGATATGTGAGCTTCTTCATACCTGAGTAATTTTAAATGGTAATTGTATTTTATTTGTAAAGAAAAACATGTAACAGGATACAAATTTATGTGAATTTTTTTGTTGCCCAGCACACTTAATGTAGGGCTATTTCTTCACGAGTCTCTGCTATTATCCGTTACTTGTATAAGTTAGTAGCCAGTTCCTGTTTTGGTGTAAAGTTAAGTACTTCCATATGGGCTTGTATAGTTATGTTGTAATATGGGGGCTTATTTTATTCTTCTGCATTCTCTGTTTTTCCCATCTTATAGGTTAGTATGTATTGTGATTCTTAATTTAATTTCCCTCCCCTCCAGTAATATGTAATGAATATGAACTATTTTTTTTCCTCAATTTTAATGGGTATTTTTTTACGTTAATTGTAATCTGCATATAATTTGGGAAAAGGAAAAAATAAACAATTGAGTTATCTTCATGTCTTTGCTCACCCTTGAAAATACTAGATTTGCTGTTGATGGATGGTGACAGTGAGGAAGTGCGGAACATGAATTTGTGCTAATTCTTGTTCGTGCATGGGGCTTTTTTGGTGTGTGGGGTTTTGGGGAGTTGTTTTGTTTTGTTGACTGTTTTTTGTTAAACATTTTCAATTTTGCTTTGTAGAACCAAGTAAGTTTTCACAAACACTGAACGGAATTCCTTCTTCAAACACGGTCAGCAGTGGAATGGACCCCTTCCATGCTTGTAGTATTCTTCAACAGCTTAAAACCATGTATGATGAAGGACAACTGACAGATATTGTAGTGGAAGTGGATCATGGGAAAACATTCTCCTGTCATAGGAATGTTCTTGCTGCAATCAGTCCTTATTTCAGGTACAATAGTCCATCGTTCCAGGGGTGATCAAAAGCAGAATTATAACTTATTTTCATTGAACAAAAATGAAAATTAATCACACCTATACTAATATTCCATGTAACTGTAGATAATACAGCTTACCTAATAAGTAAGGATTATTGTACTCTTAAAGCCAATAAATTATCAGTGCCTGGTTATCAAAGAAGAGTTTCATTGTAGAAAATGTCACATTATTTTAAAAAAAACCACAAACCAAACAAAAATGCCTCCAGTATGGAGGGTAGCCTGGGTACAGTAACAGCATATTTAAACTACCTGTTTCCTTTTATAGTTCTGCATTCCAGAATGCTAGAATATGCATGTGAAATGATGTATTGTGAGTTGAGTGAAAAGACTTGGATATGTCACGAGCTTTGCTTGTAAACTGAGCTAATTTTAAGATGAGGTTACTGAGATAATTAAGCAAGAAATTCCACCTTGCCACTTTTGTTTCAGTAAGTCCGGAACTGATGTTAAATTTAAGTACCCAAACAAGGCAGTGTAATGTCCCTGATAAATGTATTTGTTCTGATAGAGGGGCAGATGCAGCAATATGATTTCATTTCTTATACCTGTAGTTAGAAGGTAATTACAAATAAACTGCTCAATATTTTTCTTTTGTAGATCTATGTTCACTAGCGGCCTTACAGAGAGTACTCAGAAAGAAGTTCGTATAGTTGGTGTTGAAGCAGAGTCAATGCATTTAGTATTGAACTATGCATATACCTCCAGAGTAATGCTGACAGAGGCCAACGTTCAAGCTTTGTTCACTGCAGCTAGTATCTTCCAGATCCCTTCCATACAAGACCAGTGTGCTAAATACATGATCAGTCACTTGGACCCACAGAACTCCATTGGGGTGTTCATCTTTGCTGATCACTATGGTCATCAGGAACTCAAAGACAGATCGCAAGACTACATTCGTAAAAAGTTTCTGAGTGTCACCAAAGAGCAAGAATTTCTTCAGTTGAGAAAAGACCAACTGATAAGTATACTCGACAGTGATGACTTAAATGTAGACAAAGAAGAACATGTTTATGACAGCATTATAAGGTGGTTTGAGCATGAACAAAATAAGAGAGAAGTGCACCTTCCAGAAATATTTGCCAAATGCATCCGTATGCCTCTGTTGGAAGAGACATTTTTAGAGAAAATCCCTCCCATGTTTGCACAGGCTATGGCCAAAAGCTGTGTACAAAAGGGACAACATAGTGCCAATGGCTATACACAACGGCTTGGAATGACCGCTTCTGAAATGATCATATGCTTTGATGCTGCCCACAAACACTCAGGAAAGAAGCAAACAGTGCCTTGTTTAGATTCGGTCACAGGGAGAGTGTTTAAACTATGCAAGCCACCAAATGACTTGAGGGAGGTTGGAATTCTTGTATCTCCCGATAATGATATTTATATTGCGGGTGGTTACAGACCAAGCAGCAGCGAGGTCTCCATTGACCACAGAGCGGAGAGTGATTTTTGGATGTACGATCACTCTGGCAATAGGTGGATTCCGAAAGCTCCTTTGTTGCGAGCCAGAATAGGCTGCAAACTGGTTCATTGCTGTGGTAAACTGTATGCAATAGGTGGTCGTGTTTATGAAGGAGATGGGCGAAATTCACTCAAGTCTGTGGAGTGTTATGACAGCCGAGAGAACTGTTGGACAGCTGTCTGTCCAATGCCAGTAGCAATGGAGTTTCATAGTGCTGTGGAATATAAGGATAACATCTATGTTTTACAGGGTAAGGTGGTTTGATTGACTATATGGTGTTTTATTGGAAGTGGGGGTTGTTCAATACCATTGTCTGCACTGTCTTAAGCACCTTAGAAAACCCAGATTTCCTGGATGTTTAAAGAGTGCCCTGGGACAGTGGGGTGGGAGGAAGAGTGAGATTCCTGCTTGAATAATTGTACACTGGGAATGTGTCACTAAGTTGTAGGATTGAGTTATGGCACCAGTGGCCATTCTGGGGGTGTTCTAAGTCAACAGTATAGCATCAAATTATACTGTGAAAATTCTTTATTAAATCTTCCTTAGCTGGGTGAAATGCACTGATGCTGAAGAAAAGATACTGTCCTTTGAAATGCACTTTGCATTTTATTCAGCTAAACCTGTGAAAATTCCTGGCGTCTGTATTCTTGGTGACTTGTAAAAGTCAATTAACCACTGTAGACCTTCATTTCTTGCCCTACCCTGCTTTTGAAGTCATCCTGGTAACTTTGATCAGTAATTATAGTACTGCCTTTACATCCTTTCTTCCAGTAGATGATCAGACTTATCAGTTCTGACATTGATATTGATTCTTAAATGAATAAAAAAGATCATTATGGGAATTGATCAAATAATTTATTCTTACCTTTATAAAAGGTCTCCATAAATAAAATAAAATATGTATTTGTGCGTGTGCATGAGCCATACAGCTGTCTACATTTAAAAGTGCTGAGACTGGTCTGTGAGGTTGTAGTAAGAGTCGCAAGAAGTAGAAAGAAGGGAGGAGGGGGTGCCTTGGCTATGTTCAGCAAAGGGCCACCTCTGTGTAAGACATGCAAAAGCTGGTGTCTTAGGTCCATGCCAGCTTCCTCTTTGGGCCATTCTCTGTACAAAGCTGGACCACAGGAAAGAAACAAAGTGGAGAACACTGTAAGGTTCATTTTTATTTACCAGAAGAAGTCAGCCTGATTTCTTGACTTTGCATTCTTGCCACTCGGTATTGCTGATGGGCTTCCAGAGGATTTGCAGGGAGTTTTCTTCTTTTGTTGTTTCTATATCAGGTTTGACTCTTGTTGGTTGTGGCATCAAATATTTCTGTTACACTAGCATGTTCTCTCCACCTGTCTCTTCAGACATCTGCTTTAGATGGTTAAAAAGAAATGCTGAAGAATATGTAACTTGGTAGAGTATTTGTTCATCCTTTAAATGTTGCTTAGAACTGCTTAAAAGTAGGTATTAATATAACCTATAGAATGAGACTGCATCTTGTTTACAAACTTTTAACTGCTCTAATTCTGTCATTCAGTGGATTAAATGGCATAAATAAGCAAACTGCTTCACTGTGCTAACCAGTGGGTTATAAAGATTTGTGTTACAGGAAATAGGCAACTTTTCTATTTGAGTGTGACAGCTAAAACCTTGAATGAGTAGTACAAAAAAGTTAACTTTTTATAATTTTTCTTGCAAGTTTGAAGTCCTCAATAATGATTGAGGAGTGTTAAAATGCCAACAGAATGCATGCGTCAATCATAGGAGATTACACCGTGGAACAAAACTGAATAATCAAAAAATGTATTATCAGTAAACCTTAATCTCTTAAGCTACGTTCCACTCATTTTACTGTGTTATTTTTGTATTCCGTTATGCTTGAGGTGCTCAGTTACACAGCAGCTTGGTTAAAGTTCTTTAAAGAACCATGTGAAATTATATATGATTTGAATTATGCTAATATTTGGCAAGTGTTAGGCTCTTCTTCCCCTGGGCTTTACAGGAGGCAAGGTGACTTTTATCCAGGTTCTTTTCATCAGGTTTGCAGAGCATGAGCTTTCAGCCATCTGAACTTCCATTATCTGCAGTCTGTAGACGCTACTCTGTGCAGTCAACAGAAGAGGTGTTTTATAATCTAATCACAAAACTAACAATGACTCAGTAGCTTCTTGCAAGTATTCACCTGGCATCCTCTTAGACAAATCAGCCTAAGTGTGTAACCCAGACACCTGATAGAAGTAGCTTCAAAATCTTTTCATAGTATAAGACACAAATATTTGTTCAGATTTAACAACTTTCAGACATTGAATTCTGAGACTCCACAGTCTTTAACATCTTCACAACTTGGCATCTACAGAAAGAAACAAAAACTTCAGATGTTTCAAGGCTGGAATCTTAAAAGGATTTGTCCCAGATTACTAAGCATGGTTTAGAAGTAGTAAAGGATAGCTAGAAAATATGTAAGCTATTGCATTTTTTGTATGCTTCAATTCCCTCTCAGTTGGAATAGAAGCTCGGGGTAGTTTTTACTCATGCAATTAGTATTTTTGTAAAGAAATGTAAGAAAGCGGGTGATGGTGCTATGGTTTTTTGTTATGGGATCGAGGCTTTTAACAATTGGTAGGCTGTTTCTGTCTGTGGAAGAACAACCTGAAAGCTTAGTAGCTCCAGAGTTGCTGTTCTGGAAATGAAGCATAAGTTATGTTTTATTTTTGCTCTCTCTTTTCAGGGGAATTTTTTCTCTGCTATGATCCTCAGAAGGATTACTGGGGATTTTTGACCCCAATGACTGTGCCTAGAATCCAAGGCTTGGCAACTGTATACAATGACTCCATCTACTACATAGCTGGAACCTGTGGAAACCATCAACGTATGTTTACCGTAGAGGCCTATGACATTGAACAAAATAAGTGGACTCGAAAAAAAGACTTTCCATGTGATCAGTCCATTAATCCATATATAAAACTCGTACTTCTCAAAAATAAACTCCATCTGTTTGTCAGAGCTACTCAAGTCACCGTTGAAGAACATGTTTTCAGAACCAGCAGGAAGAATTCACTCTACCAGTATGATGAGGTTACTGACCAATGGCAAAAAGTATACGAGACTCCAGATAGGCTCTGGGATTTAGGCCGGCATTTTGAATGTGTTGTTGCTAAATTGTATCCGCAGTGTCTTCAGAAAGTTATTTAATTTTTTTTTTTCTTTTCAGTAACAGGCCTTAGTGATTTCAGTGGTAATCTGATGCTAGAGAAAACATGTCTTAAAAGAAAACAAAGAAATTCTGTCAGTATTTATTGTAAGCTGAAACAGACAGTTTTTTGTACATGGGGATGGGTGCTCTTCAAAGGTTGCAGTCTGGGAATTACTGGTTCAGATTCATAATAACCGATATTTTCCTGGGAAATGAGAAGGAGGTTACAAAGTGCAATTATCGGCATTTTCTTTTTTTTCTTCTTTTTTTTTTTTTCTGGTAAACACTTAATCATGTCATACTTGAGGGGTGTTTTTGTGGTAAGAGCAAATTAAGTAAAAGAGCCAGGATAACTATGCACTACAGTGAAAGAAAATCTAGCATTAGTAGCTAAGGATGTCCAAGATGTTTTGAAGTGACTTTTTTTCTTTTCTTTTTTTTTGAATACGGGTAAAATTTGAGGCAATATCACTTAAGTTGTGGGGGTTTTTGTTTTCCTTTGTATTTTTTTTCCTTTATATTGCAAGTACATGGAGGAATGGTAGATCCTGATTAATAATGATTTTTTTTGTACTGTTTTTGAAGTCTGCTAAGATGTTTGTGATGTTGTTTGTGCACTACAGTGTGTGAGAAAAAGCTCAAGTTAGGATTGGCACATGGAGTATCCTTTTGCTGGACAGAGTCTTGTTCAGATTATCCCTTCCTGTCTGTAGATTTTTGTTAATGTTGGGGGGATGGGGTGGAAAATCCCAATATCTATTTTCTGCCACATAGATGTAGTGCTGTAAAAACTTTTCTCCTTTTTTTTGTAACACTGCTTAAAAAATTTTTCATCCCATAAAGGGCTTTAACCCAAAAGTTGATGGTGCTAGTACATTTTTAATACTTGTTTGTCTGAAATGGGCTAGCCTTATGACACTGTTTAAGACAGCTTGTTACCTTTCATGGAGTGTGTGTCTGTCTTCAGGCCCTGTCCTGTCATCATATTGTCTTTTTTTAACATAACATTTTTATTGCAGTGATACTCTTGCACAGAATGGTGACAGGATATGGCCTTATTTTTTTTCTTTTTGTGTGGAGTGTTCATTGTGTCTCCACTAAAGTACAGTGCTATGTGCAGAGTTGGCATGTGCTCCAGTAGTTTGGAAAAGTGGCTTAACTTTACAAGTTGTTTTTCTTTTTTCCCTGCAATCAAGCCCTCAAATACCTTCTATTTCATTATGATCTATAATGTGAAAATTTGCACTACTGAGCTGTCTCCGTTATCCAGTGTATTAAAGCAAAATTGACAATAAATATCCATGGCTTAAATCATCCTTGATGTGAATTTAGAATAGGGATCCCATAGATCGCAACACTTTTCTCTATTTAACATTTAGCTTATTTTTAAAAACTAAGTACGGTCAATGTTCAGCTTCTACTTCAGTAGTGAAAACTGGATTTAAAAGGGAAAAGATGACTCCTAAAACTCTTATCAGTTGTAATTTGCCAGGTTTCAGTTGTTACAGCTCTAAGTTTTGCAAAGCTGTGAATACGGTATCTTACGCTTCCCCGTTTTCAACAACTGACCTGAGTAAACCAGGTAACTTGAAATGGCAGAAGCCATCACTGGCTGGAAGTGCTTACCATTATCTGGCTTAACAGCTGATATTTTGGTAAGCCAAATATTTAGCTCATTGTTTATCCCCCTGGCATGGCTGAGGATTTGGATAATGTTTGTTTACTATGTGGTCTTACTGTTCCCAAATGGAATCTTTCTAATGCACGAAAATACTTGCCTGGTTCTATTTCTTAATTCTTGCACAAGATGTTTAAAAGGCAAAATCAAACAAAAAACTGTGAAATGAAAAGGAAAAAAAAAAAAAACAAACCTCTTTGCATTACATACCTCATTTTCCAGAGACCCACCAAACTGCTTTTCAAACGCGAGCGCCTGAATTTCATTTTTTTTTTTTCTGAAGTTGAAGTAGACAATTGTTGCTGAGATTGCATTTTTTCCAACAGTGTTGAGGTGTGTTGTTTCTTTATTTTCTGGATACTTTTATATATCTCCACAGCCAAGAATTAGAGGGTTTGTTTTTGTTTTTGTTTTTTTTCAAGTACTAGTAATTACATTTTTTAAATTATCCATAGTCCTTGGCTAGCTCTCTGCGCTGCTGTAGGCCTCTAGCTGCAAGCTTTCTGAAGCACCCTCCCTAACAGTGTTGCATTTGTGTGTAAAACCTTTTTTTTTCTTTTTTTTTTTTTGCTAAGTGTTATGTAACTTTTTTTTCTTGTTTGTTTGGGGTTTTGTTTGTTTGTTGTTTTTTGTTTTGTTTTTTTAAAGCTTGGTTGAATATTTACAAGACTTCTTGCTGCTTTTTGACAATCTTCTATATTTATTTAGTAGAACAAATTTCAATATATTACTTGAAAACTATGAAATAGAATCGAGTTAGCAATTGACTGGTCATGTGATGTATAGAAGTACAATATGCTGTGGTTAATTCTGCAGTAGGTTTCTTAATTTTGTTTATCTGCACTAAAGTACGAAGATCTCCATTCTGTTTAACCATTCAAACTGAGGGTGTGTTCCAAGTCTGTAATGTGTTTAAAAGCTAAATCCTGGAACTTGCCGTGGGAGTAGAATATACTAAATTTTGTGCATGAGGAGTTTGTTGAGACAGTAACGTAGCTGTGACATTTTGCCAATTCTTAAATGCTTCTACATTTTGCTGAAAGTCAGATTTCATGCTAAAGTTTTGCTTTAGAGTCAGGCTTTAGTAAACTTGCACAGCACAAAACAGAAAACCCCATAATGCACCAAAGGTACTGATAATATTTAAACAGCAATCTGTACATTTTCCCCACTTGGTATTTTTTCTTCATTCATTTATTTCCCTTTATGAAATGAATTTCTAGCATTGTAAGGACTTAAGTGAGCGTAAATCTCTTTTCCAAAATTATTAGTTACTTTAGAAGGAAACATTTTGTAATTTCCACTTGATTCCATCAGTAAAATTTAGAATAACTAAAAGCAGTTTTGGTGCCCCAAACATGCAGTGTGTGTCTGTTCCACGAGAACTCGAAGAGCTCCCTGTTCGTAAGGCTGTTTAGAAATGGCATCCAACATTCAGTGCTCAGGTATGTTAGTAAGAAGTACTGTAGTCCTCTGAGGGCAAATGTGTGGATTTTTAAACATTTTGCCATAATTGCACAATTTTGCATTTTTACTTAATGTCATGTTATGTTTCTTAAAATAAACCTATTGTTGAAATACAATGGAGTTCAGCTGGTTTTGTGATAAAGCTCTTATGTGCGTTTTAGGAAATTTCTGAAGATTAACCCAATGTTAGAGCTTTCTGATGCTTGTTCAGCTCCATTTCTGCACTTGTGTGTCTCAGCTGTATGTATTGTCATGTGTCTGTTGTTTGGGTTTTTTTTCTGGCAGCACTGCACTGTTGCTTGAGGTGGAAGGTGCTTTGTTCTGCCTTTTTTTTGTCTTGTTTCTTGTGGCTATACAAGTCTAACTTTTCATTTGCTTACAGGTGACATCATCTTCCCCCTTCCCTTCCTCCCCACCTTTGGCTTGAGTTGACGTAGCAACAGGAATGTCAAGTAGGGCTTTCCAGTCTGATAATGCTGTGTATTGGAAGACCCTGAAACACCTCAGTAGGCTGCCCAGAGAGGTTGTGGAGTCTCCTGCCCTGGAGAGATTCAAAAGCCACCTAGACATGATCCTAGGCAAGGTGCTCTGGGTGACCCTGCTGGAGCCCGCGGTTTGGATGAGATGATCTCCAGAGATCTCCTCCAACCCCCACCATCCTGTGAGTGTGAGCTGTGAGTGTGCACTCAATTTCCCAGTGTCCTGACGTAGCAGGGAAGTTACTTTGCAGGTGGTAAAAGAAACAGCACAGTAATGTCGGTTGCAAAGGATTCTGCTGCAGAACTGAGAACGAGAGGTCTCCTCTGCATTGTACAAAATTCCAGCATTATACGTGGCTTCTGATGTAGAGACATCACTTTGCGCATCTGCTTGCGAACGAATCTTTTTATTGAAGAATAAATTCCCTTTAGAGACTGTCTAATGACTTCAGCGGTGACGCTAAGTCATGCCAGTGTCAGAAAACAATGTGAAGTTCTCCTCTTTGGGAAGGTGCTCCTATTGCTGGCTGCTCTCGGGCATTATTTCCATCCTCTCACCCCAGCCTGTAAACACGTCTGGGTGTGACATGAAGAATGTTCACCTGGCAGTTCAGTCATAGCAGGAGCAATTCAGGAGTCTAGGCTAGTGGTGGTTGTGTCTTCAGAGGAACCCTGCCATGTGTGATCAGTGAGTCAGGTTGGGTTGGCTGCCTTGGCTGTCCATGCAGCCAGCTTGTGAGCTGTCTATGCAGTACGATACCCACCTTCCTGGAGACTAATGCTTGATGGCCCTAACCTTAGGTGAGGTGCTTGCAGATTCGTGCTCCTGGTCACCAGTTTAGAATGGTGCACTCTCTCCAGTGAGAAGGAATAGCAGCTGGCAGCTCTCCAGTTACAGCACCCGATGGTCCCAGCCTTCCTGTATCATCAGTCATTTACTTCATGTGATCACAGCATTGTTCCTCCACAGCTCCTTTCCTCCGATCTACATCAGCACATAGTGTACAATCTTGATATCTTTTCTGTTTGCAGCCTTCTGTTGCGGGGAAGACTTCTCTGGAGAAATCATCCCGCAGAGCAAAGGCTCTACCTTCCTGTTCAGATCTGCACGTGCCCTGTTAAAAATCAGGGACATGGCCTCTTGAAGACCTAGCAGAAGAATGTGATGAAGCCAGCACAGAGGAGGTAGGCTTGCTGTTTAACTTATTTTAGTGGGCTGAATAAATCAACACCACACAGTAAACTATACACGATCTCTACTCGCTTCCAAATCCAAGGACTCAGCTGGGGCCATGCAGTACTAGTGGCTGCAGCTGGGCAGACAGGTCTAATGATTTCACTGTACTTTCATCCTCTCTCTGGAGTTTGCTAACAAAATAGTAACTGAGGGTCCAAGTTGTCCAGCCTCCTTCAGAAAGATGTCAGTGTATCTATGAGTTAAGCTGCTATCTGTTATATAAAAGACTTTTATGGAAGTGTCTGCAAACTTTCAGCTAAGTCATCACAGCCCTGTGTGGAAGGCAGTCTGGGTTTGTCTGCCCCAGGGAGATGGATTGGAGACAAAACTGGGATAGGAGTAGTTTGGCCATGTTCTTTTGATTCTCTCATTTCTCTTTTTCTCTCATGGCAAGATAAATGAATGGAACACCGGTGCCCAAAATTTCCTAGTATCTCTTGTGAAATCCTCTTAACATTTGGCATGCATGAAATAATATACAGCAATGGATGGAAGACCTTTGTGTGGTCAAGTTAACCTATCGAAGTACAAGGAGAACTAAAAGCTAACAAAGGGAGATGGTTCCAGTCTAAGCATCGGAGAGAATCTTCCTTTTTCGGGCACTAAAATCTGATTTGATTTTTTTTAATTTTTTTTTATTTTTTTTTTTTGAAGAGGGAAGTATATGGGCATTTGAGAGACTGTTTCTGTCCTGGGGTGGGTGGAATTCTTGTCTGGCCATGTTGGTTTTCCTTTCAGACATCCTTTGGGAAGCAAGGCATGTTCTGCAAGGATTTGCTGGAGGAATGGAACACACACACCCCCCAACAAAGTACATTACTTATATGAAATAATCTACTGGGTTTGTTCCATGGCAGTCCACTTTCATAAGTTCATGCTCTGGTTATTTAATCTTATTTGGGGCTACAGTCACATATGCTGCATGCAGGGGAGTGTCTCACATTTGGGCACTCGTATGCAGCCCATAGGTGGGGAAATAACCACCCAGCTGTTGATTTCTCCTTATCTGTCTGGGACATGTACTCCTCTCTCTGCCTGTCGAAGGGGGAAGGGTTACACCAGCAAAGCTTGAACTTCCCCACTTTGTTAACATCTAGTTAAGGCCCCATGTACCTCACTGCTGATTTATGTATTTCTGTACTTAATAATAATGCAGATATTCACTGTAAGAGGCAGGTATTCATTAACTAGCTAAGTTTACATGATGAAGCAATGGTTTAACAAGTTATTTCAGGAGCAGCAAAATTAACTGGTTTCTAGGGTATGTCTCAAAGTGGATTTTCTGAAGCATAACAAATGTTGAGTTTGTCAGCTTTCCCTTACGGAGGGTGGCAGTGGGATCTCTTTCCTTCTTAGCCAACTAATTGCACAAAAACCCTGTACAGACTCTTTATATCTTTGAAAGCTTTGGCTCGCCACAAAATGTAATTTAAACTAGACACCGTGTCAGAAGTTGAATTCTGTGTGGTAAGAAGCGAATGAGAGTGATCAAGCACATGCACAAAACCCTAAACACTGTCTTTCCTCATGGAGGAAAAAAAAATGCTAAAAATCCCCACTTTGAGAACATTTAGCCAGGTTTGACTGTATTTGAAGGGCTAGGCAGCTACCTGCATGTCATAAGCTTTGAGTAAAGAAGGCATAGAACTGACTGAGGAGGAGCAAAAGGGAAATAGGTAAAGCATGATATCCTACTCTTTAGAGTAGGTGAGTGATGGAAGGATGATTGTTGCACTCAGTTCTATAGAAGTGGGTCACAGGTTTCTCCTGTGTCCTACTGCTTTCTAGCAGGACATAGCTTGGCTGCTCAGCCACAACAGGTTAACAGGACAGGAGGCTGTGTGTCCTGACTGCCTCGGTCTAACGTGTGGAGTCTGACCTGTTAAAACGTGCTTATTTAGACCTTTAAGTGTCACTGAGCACTTAGCAATGACAACATACCTGTAAAACTTCAACCAAAATAGTACCAAATAAAACCATTTAAAGAAGTGCTCTCTGTGTTCCTCTGTCTCTTTAGACCTGCGCGTGACCTCTGTTCTGCAGCTCTTACTGTCACAGAAAGCTGGCAAGATCCAGTCCAAATGTAAGAAGTATGAACTCTGCTTTATTTGTGCCAACTTTTGATTCTGTTTTTTTAATGAAAGGTATAAAGTTTATATTCTATAAATTTAATTCTAAATTGCATTAATCATTTTGAAGTTAAGTCATATGTGATACAGCAGCTGCAGAAAAATATTTGAAGATAAATTTTTAATTACTTTATACTCTTCCAGTTTGATTCTGTTCATATTCCTTCAGTAACAGATTTCCTCAAACATTCTGAAAAGTTCAGAAGTGGGAATATTTGGTGATCATCAATCAACCTTCTCCCACAGGCAATAAATGAAATGCTTAAATTGTATTACTCTGCAGATTTGCATTTTGGTTTTCTTAAAAGAAATAAAAGATGTACCATGTTTTACATCAAACCCAGTGTTTTAGAGAGCAAGTGTGAAGAAGGAGCCATCTGATTAGTCCTTCGGATTTCCATTTTTCATAGGCCAAAGTAAAGGGCAGTCTCTGCTGCTTTTGTCCATCTCAACCACTGCTGGACGTGACAAAGGTTTTTCCAACTTGATTCTGGAAAGCAATTTCGATAGTTTGAATTGCTGTTGTGTCTGAAGCATGTACAAATGGTCACCACCTAATAACTATCAGCAGAGAACCTTTATAATTTAGGTAATTGCTACTAACACAGAAATGGAAGGAGGGACAACATAATTTAACAAAGGCAAATTCATGTTTTGATTAGGTAAAGCACCAGTCTAAAATCGGTCAGAGCCAAGGGAACTATCAAGTGGCTGCAAGCAAGGGAGACTGCATACTTCTGGAAAAATAAGCAGTGTAGAAGCCACTTTATTCTAAAAGTCTAAGGGAATTTCACCTTCTGCAATGCCATTAAACTTTTCCAATGACATTATTCCTAAAGGTGTAGTGTTGAAAGGAAGAATCCTGTGAACTCCTGGTCTGGTGTGATTGCAGCGTCTTCAATAGACAGCTTCTGATGACCTCCTGTGGGACAGAGCATAGAGGACCACGTGCCTCTCAAACAATCTGTAATGAATTCTCATAGCACCTATAACTGCATTTAAGGATTTATTCCTTTCAGAACACAGAAAAAGAAAAAAAAAAAAGCTTATTATATTTCTGGTTGTAAAGCATTTTTAGAAAGAATAACTGGTAGAAGCCATGACCAATAAGGTAGAAAGAGCTGGACGGTAAGATTGATCAGAACAAGGTACGTCCAATTGGTATTCTCTCCCTGACAGTGAATTAATGGGGGATACCTGGGGAGACAAGAGCAGAGCTGGCTGTCAATACTCCCTAGTCTCTGGCAATTTGCAATCTGCAGTGCCAGAGATGGCATCTTTGTATTTAATAGCCCTCAGTGGATTTTTCCCAAGAATTTATCTTGCTGTCTTTTGACCACTTTTTTTAGCGTGCTGTTAGTATTGGCTGATAGAAATCCTTTAAATGGGCAGTGTGTGTTGTGTGTCCTGTGTCTGAGAACACCACTTGTGCTGGCTGCAGTAGCACTGGTACAGCCTTTCTTATTAATGTAAACTGGGAGCTGGTCCATGCATCCATCGTGACCTTGCATGGAAGATATGTTTGTTGGGACAATCTGAAATAGCATGTGGCTACAGTAGATGGTGACTTGCAGTGTTAGCTTGAATGGATCATGTTTTCTCTTTGCCTCTGTTTGCCTTTGGATGAGTTTTCTTCTCATGCTAGATGAGAACATTACCCTGGCCCACCTACAGTCAGGTTTTTTCTGTTTTTTCCTGTGCTTAAGTAGTGTGTTGCAGCATCTGGATTATAAACACGGCAGGGGAATGTTTTAAATCCCTGAAATGGGGATTTGCAATATAAGTCTTGTGGAAACATTCCTACTGAAATTGGGTTATATAAAACTCAGCAAAGCACCACTTGTGTTGTGGAAGTTGCTTGCTCACTAGTCCAGGTCAACTGCTCAGCTACTGGCAAGAAATTCAGGAAGTCTCTGTACCCCTTCCCCTCACTCCAGGATGAAATTTACCCCTTAACAAGCGTTGCTATGGCCTGTGAATCTCTTCATTTGTTCTCAAGTGACCAAAATAAGCTTGATGCAGGATTTTAGGTGACCCAGAGGTCCTGCAAGAGTATTTCAGCCAGAAGGTTAAAATTGCTGTGGAGGGATGGGCAAAGACAGGAGGTTTCCTTACACAAGTTCTCTTAGAGAGTGAGAGCAGGACCTGCAGGAATATGTCATGAAGAAAGGATAAGTTAATATGTAAGAGGGAAGAGAGAGAGGAAGGAAAAGGGATATCTGACAATTTATTAACATCCAGAGAGATCTGAGAGAGGCCAGCACTCCAAGCATGCAAACGGAGTTTGTCCTGAATTTGTCCCTGGTGGGCAAAGGGCCCTCACTCTCTATGAAAGGTTAGTTAATGTGGCATGGGGTTGCCTCTGGGTGTAACTTGAGGGGTAGGGTGGCAGAGGGTGTTGCAAGTTACAGAAAGGTTTTGTATCTGAGGATACAGCCTCTGATCTCAACCTTTGATCTCAGCTGCATCTACGGAGGGGGAAGAGTTCAGCAGATGGCTTTAAAAGCTGAGCAGGTTGCTGCCAGGGGAGCCAACAACCAGAGTGCTACAGAGAGGGGAATCTGAGTGGTACCCACGTCTGCTGAAGAGAGAGCAGCCCCACCGAATGGCGGTTAGTGAGTTTGTATGTCTGGTGCTTGGTGGCTTGCTTGGGTTGAGGGAAGCTTGACACCAGGGAACCCCTGCATCAACAGATGAAGGAACATTAGACTGGGTTTTGATTTGTCATGGTGCTCATTTAATAATGAAAGCCCAACTAAATAAAACAAATATTGTAGAAAATAATCTGAATGTGACCAAAGAAAAACTAACTCTAAAAAAAGTAACGTGAGTAAAGCAGGAAACCTACAGGGAAGGGTGGATGGAGAAATGGGAAGTCCAGACACGTATAATATCCCAGAAAGGAAGCAGTGGTAAAGTGAGAGAGCCCGCAAATGAATTTGAGTTAGACCATGGCTATACAAAGGCAACTCTCACGATTTTTCTCTGCTACAATAAAAGGTAAGAAGGTGGGAGTTTCAATGATGTCTGGATAAAGCGAAGATAAAACCTGTCAAGGACAGGGTGAAGGAGGATAATATCAAAGAGCTGACAATGAAATTCCATGCACAATGCAACTGGAGAACGATAAATGTAATGTCTCCATTCATTTAAAAGTGACCTGGAAAATTACACATCTGTAATTTTATTTTGGTGGTGTGTCAGGGTCTGAACAGTATTGGGTGGGGGAACAAGTGTGGTCCTGGATGTAAATGGGCATTGAAATAAGAAAACAAGGGCTTTCCAAAGGGCATAAAACAGTTCAGAGAATGGTTGTTACAAAGGAAAACCAGAACATACAAGATTTCCTTGCAATGGATATCTGAGAAGAGCTGCCGTGGTGCCACATGGAGACATAAACCTGTAGAAAATGGGGGGGCTGGGGCAGAGGAACTTTAAAGATGTGGCTAAAAGGGTGGTAATGGAAGGGATAATGCCCCATGAAAGAATGGTGTCCTGGCCTCTCCTTAGTGCTGATGTCCCCACAAACCATGGGAGTGCCCCAGGAGAAATGAGAGGGGAATGTGAATGTATCACGTTGCTGTCAGTTCATTGCTCAGGTTATTAAAATCTGTTCAATTAATCCCTGAAGTTCAGTTTCTCCAAGTCAGCCTCTGGAAGCCTTGTTTTACAGTCAGGGATGTAAAAGTCAACTGATTTGATTTTTATTTTTTAGTGTACATTAAGTTTTCATTTAACTTCAGTTCCTCTCTTTGGTTTTCTGTGTTATGTAAGAATTTGCCTTGATATAGAAAAGCTGGACAATGAAGCTGACACCATAATCTGATTTTATGCTAATGTCTCCTCAATAAATTTCCCATTAAACAGAAAATGAAATTAAATGTACAAATATATTCAGAATGTGAGACTTCTAAAGGGGGTGTACAATTAGTCACAGTTTTACAAGTAGAATGAATTGGTGGTAATAAAAAAAATAACCTTTCTTGTTAATCCCTGAAAATATATTGAAAGTTCAGGCTCAACTGTTTCAACAGACTTCCAAAGAAGATTGGAATTTGAGGGGCCTGAGAATTTTTGCCCATCTTAAACTTTGGTAGATTGTGACTACCAAACGCTGTTAAATAAGGAAATGTTTGGAATATATAACAGCAATAAACCACTTTTTATCCACAAAGATGCAGGCACACCTGCCGGGCACCCTTTGAGACCTATGCCTCTTCCCTCTTTAATATCTTGACCTTGAGAGGACACTTGTGGATTAATTCCAGAGAAGCATGGAGGTTTTACTTCTTTTTTACTCTCATTTTATTTTAATGGCCAGGGAAAATGGGAAGAATGCAAATGAGTGAATGCCCTCTTTGATCTTTGCTGCTCCTGAGCATAATCTGCTAACCTGGCAGGCACCAGGCAAATGAGGAATTACTGCCCCTAAGTAGGGAGAAACTTCAGCCGCTTTGCAAGCAGTTGCTCTCAGTTGCTTGTTGGCTCAGGAGAAGCAAGTGACCAAGAGACCCTCATCCCTGTGCAGAACGGGGAAGCTGGATGCACTGTGGTGCTAATTGGTTGCTGCTCAAGTCATGGGAATTATTCTTTCAAGCAGGGATAACCTGGAATCTTAAGGCTTTTCCACACACATCTGAAAAGTACACAATGAAGCGTTTACCCTAAAAACAGTGTAACTGTGGCATCTGCTCCTTGCTGGTGGGACAGGCTGAGACACTGTGACAGGAGCAACCTACAGAAGCCATCTCCCAAGGTGAGGTCCCAAGCTACCGGCTGGATGTGGAAGAGAAAATGGTGACATTAACCTCAGTTCTGAATGAGGTCCACCTTTGAACATAGAAGCTGTGGGGGGTATTTTGAGGGTGTGTATCTAAACTGCAGGTGGCAGGGCTGGACTGGGTTCTTGGAGAGGGAAGAGTGACTTTGGCTGTGTTAGAAATGAACAATAAATTGTTAATTGCCAGCAAAAGGTCAAGGCTTCATGAGTGGGTGACTGTACCTCTATTTTTTTTTTTTTACTGTGCTTTAAAATGATACCTGATTGCATGATGCGCATATTCTGTAAAACACCCATATCCTTTGCTCTGCAGGACACTGGAA
Organism: Chloroceryle amazona; assembly: GCA_027560015.1. Lineage (NCBI taxonomy): Eukaryota > Metazoa > Chordata > Aves > Coraciiformes > Cerylidae > Chloroceryle > Chloroceryle amazona. The sequence continues at coordinate 19,166 of JANHFX010009115.1, forward strand.
AGTGGTTTTTGCTCTGAAATCTGGATTGACCATGTCTCCTCCAGTCCCTTCAGACCTGGGCTATGTACCCCCTGATGGTGGATGGGGGTGGGCAGTGGTTTTCGGAGCCTCCATCTCAGTTGGGTTTGCATATACCTTTCCAAAGGCTTTCACAATCTACTTTAAAGAGCTCCAGGCTGTTTACAGCATCTCCTACAGCCAGATTGCCTGGATAACGTCCATCATGTGTGCTACCACCTACGGAGGAGGTAAGTGAAGCAAGACTGTATCTTTCTTTGAAAAAGAGGGGGTCTGATCTCTACACCAAAAGGGGAGGGGAGAATTTGTTTCTTTGAAAAAAGTTCTTGGAAAGCTCTACGTGGAAGTTTGGCACTCTGTTTTCTGTTGATGCACATTGTCAAAACAGAGAAAACCAGTCCTGCTGAGTATTTTCTTGACAATGCATATGATGTCACCGCTTCTTATTTCATCAGATATTTTGCTCTGTGTGGGTGGAGGCTTGGTCTTGGTGGAATTATTCGAGTTATTTCAGCATATTCAATATTTCATCTTTTGTTCTGTTCATATTCTTGGCTTTCTTTTTGGAACAAAAAAGTGTATTTCTTGCTCTCATGATTGTAGAGAAGATGCTGGAAACTCAAAAGCTGAAGTTTTGCTAATGAGCAGGCATGGCATATATGCATGTAAATCTTGAAATAGTGAGGGAACATATAAAAACATGCTTACAAATTCTGTTGCTAAAATCTTGCTGCAAGTTGTATATTAAGGGATGATGGTTTAGATTTCTCTCTGCAGAATTTGAAAGGACAGATGTGTCCACCAGTTACTTCAAGCCAAAATGTCCAACTAGTACTTGCACTTCGGCTCCAAAAGTGCAAAAGCACTGTTGTGCAAAGGTCGTGAGAAGTTATTGGGTGTCCTCATAATGAAATTACCGAATGGATGTTCTCATAGGGATGTTTGCCTTGGATACTGATGCCAGGTATCAGTGCCACTTTGATCTGGGGAGCTGGTGTGTATCTTGCTGTTAATGGTTAGTAGAGGACCATCTTGCTTTTAGGTTGCCGGTGTCTGTGAGATGTGGTGTCTGCAGGTTAGTGCTGGGCTCTTGACAGACTCTGTGTTCCTCTTAGCTTGTTTTGCAAGGGTGAAATGTGAAAGGATTATCACTCAAGAACACAAGAATAGCCACACCAACTCGTATCTACCTAAGCCTGTATTCTTTCTACAAACAAGGTCAGTGATACAGACTTTTGGAAGGACTACTGCAAACAAGTCACAGATGGAGGGAATCTTCTCACTATCCTCTCGCCTTCAGGCTGATGCAGTTTTGAGGCTTCCTGGGTCACATAGTACAAATGTCAGGGTACGCATTATGTGCATAAGTCTCACACTCTCATCTCCTGTACTTTAGGAGCTAGTGTTACATGGCAATAAAAAATAAAGAGCTGTTTCGCCATCTGATACAGGATGGATTAAGGTGAAATGAGAAAGTTTGTGTAAGGCTCACCTGCCACTTGGGACATGTCACTCTGTCAGTACCTGTGACTGTGGACAACCTACATCTTTACTCTTTTGACAGCTCATGCCTTGTGTTATTGAGCATGTGATTCCCCAGATGTCTGCATGCCTTGGAAGGCTGGCACAGGAACAAGCGACTTCTTATGGACTGATTCAAATCCCCCCCCGAAGGCTCCTGCTGCCACCAAGCCAGTAGCTGGTCTCAGCCCGTTTCTGGTGGGCAGGTAGTGATGTCACTAACCCACTGGGGCTGACTGTCACGTTCAGGGTTTGGGAGGGACAGATAGGTGTTTGCTGAAAGAGTCTTTTTAGGTCTGTCTGGAATTGATCAGCTGGGCAGTGAGGAAGCTTCTTTGTGTGGCGATCTCTGCTGCAGATGGACAGAGGTTCACTTCCAACGTTATTAAATCAGCAGCTATACTGAACACCTATTTCCCCTTTAAACAATGAATGTGCATCCTCCGGCTGCTATTTGGCTCTGGTGGTTTTATGGCGGGAGCAGGAAAGGGCTAACGGAGTCTTAGTGAGAGCCTGAAGAGACTGGGGCTCTGGGGGTTGTTAGAGGGCTCATTTCTTCAGTGTGGCTGTTCAGGTCCCTCTGAAAATTGGATGTTTGAAACTGAGCACTGAATGGTAGACATGGCTCAGACCAGTTGAGATTTCTGGCCTTTTATTTTTCACATTCCCTGAGCTAGGGCCCTTGACACCCAGGTGGAGATACAGGGGAGGGTACAGCAAGGGAACTGGTGTCAGTGATCTTGATGGGGGAAGAAGCTGTTAAAGTACAAAACTTGTGGTTTTCATCATTGATCTTCCCATCTTTAAATACAGGCTTTTATGAAATCTTATTGCTATGAAATTGCTTTTATGAAATGCAGAGCTGTTGTTATAAACTACAGCCGTGTGCGCGAGCGCCTGACTTTCCCAGATGTCACATGTAGCAACAGGAGGGTGTCAGCGTAAGCAGGAAAATCCGAGATGCTGTGAAGCAAAATGACCCTTTTCAGCACTGCATTTGCTTTAGCACAGGCTTTGGGCTAACAATTTGGTGCTGGCAGGGGGGGTCCTATCCCACCTTTCTTGGTGTTTCTGCAAACACCCGTGTTCACTGATGCAAGAGCACCTTTCCTCTCTCGGGGTCTGTCCTGGGGGGTGGTAGCTGTTGCTCTTCACCTCACTCAGGTTTTAAATCACTGTAGGATCCAGGTTAAAAAAAAACCACAAACACAAAACTATAAAAGAAATAGACCTTGAAAAAAAAGTCTTAAGAAGAATCCCTGTATAATGATTGTAGACTCTTCTAGAATTAAGGAAGATCAATTATCTCCTCTGTTCTTGTGAATGATTAATAATTCTAAACATTTCCCTATCATGTTCTCATCTTTCAGATGTTGTTTCCAGTAAATGATGTTGACATCTCCGTAGATCTGAAAACAGCAGCATGCTAATAGTAATAAAAGAGGGAATGGCAATAATAACAGATTTGGAAATTTCATCTCAGGGAATAAATATCTTTGAGTGCATAAGTAATTGAATACTTGTTTTGATCTTCCTTTCAGCTACACCAGCATGAATCTAAAGCAACTCTGTAGCTTCCAGCAAAGCTGGGTTTGAGGGAGGAGGAAAGCACCACCAAAGCCTCCCCAGAGTGGCTGAGGTCATGCAGGGGATCCCTTCAAGAAGAATTATACATTTAATCTCCAACTTTAGTTTTCCAATATTCAGAAATGCTACAGCTAACTGTATATGAAGTAGTCAGTTAGGAGAGCATGTGTTCCTTTGCATTAGAGCAATTAAAAAAAAAAAAATAAAAGCTCCAACAGACATTGACTGTCATTACTGGGTGAAACTTAGGCTGCAGTGAAGTCATTGGGCACCTTGCCATCACCTTTGGGGGAGCCAGGATTCAATCTTTCAGCTGCAAAGTTTGATCTGCTGCTCTAGAAGCCTGGCAAATTTCAGCCCCAAGCATGGGAAGGGGGCTGAAAACGGAATTAAATTTTAGGAATGAATTCTGTGTCTGTAAGCACTCTGTTTCACAAGAACCTCCAGGAATGTTAAGTGATGAAGTGCCCTAGAAACATGACCTAGATAATAGGTGCATCTCTGAAGCTTGTCTTATGAGGAGTCATTTCTGTGGCACTTAGGGGGGCTCTTGGGAAGGTCAGTAAACCCAGGATTACAGCAAGCTTGAACAAATAGTACACTTGGACCAAAAGTCTCTTCTTTTTGATCTTGTGGGGTAACATGGCTGTGCAGTGTCAAAAGTTCAACAAGCTCCTAAAGAACAATCTGTGTAAGACCTTGAAAGTTAATACTAAAGCATTGTGCTTGATCTGCTGGACAACGGTCAGCCAGAAGGGCAAAGCAATGCAGAAAATGCAGGCAGAGGAGCCCAGCAGAGTTTACCTACAGTAATTTTGTGTATTGCATCACCCTTGTTAAGGGCACAGAGGGCTGATCAGCCTTGGCTGATGTTATACAAAGCTATCCACACCGCCTGATGCATGAACTAATCTTTTTCCCATTCCCTTCCCAGCATTTAACTGAATTTGAAAGGTAATGAAAGAGCTTGCTGGGTTCCTTTCACCCCACAAAGAGGATCTGGTTATGTGCAGAGGGGCTGCAGACTTGATCCTGCAGTCCTGTTTCCCACCCGCTTGTGTCTTGCACTGCCTGGCAGCCTCACTGGTGACAAGAGCTGTGTGGTGTCAGCCAAGATTGGCCTCTGCTCGGTGCATCCTTGTCCTAGAAGCAAAGCAAAGGTTTGCAACATCTATGCAGCAAACAGAAGCACCTGCCCATGGAAAGCTACAGTCCTAGAGAAAGGTTTCTTAGGGGAACCCACATCAAGAGCAGAAGCCTTCATGGAGTTAAGGTCACTTATCACAACAGTTTAATATGAAGGGGAAAAAAAACAAACCAAAAAAAACGCACAACAAACCAACAAAACTTCAGCTGCCTCTTTGTGACAGTTTTCTGTAGCTTTAATTGACTATCCCCCTAATATCTTAAAGCCTGGATTGAGGTGAGGTTATATTTTTATTATTTATTTGTTTTTTAATACCTGCATTGTATAATGGCTCAGAGCACTATGCTCTGCAGACAGCAGTGTCCTAGAGACTGCTTGCAAACCAGCGTGATATTCCCCCTGCAAGCCACTGCCCCTCAATTGAGGACCAGCCAACATTCTGTAGTTCCAGCTTTTTGCTGTTCTTGAGTGGGAGTTGCTCTTTGTGTTGGCTCTGTAAACTGTCTCAAAAAATCTCTTCTCTCAAATGTCAGGAAGGTTTAATGAAAGGTTTCCAGCTTCTTGTAGTGCTACTCAAGCAGCCCTGAAGCAGGTGATCCTCTTTCTATCCTGTTGGCATCTACTTGAGAGTTTGTGGCAGGACAGCCTTCAAGGTGGGCTAGAGTAGACACAGCAGTAGTCTTCTGGACCCAGATGTGCCACAACTGCTTAGGGCCATGCCTTGGAGAAGGTGCTTGTGGAGGGGCTGGGTGTGATTGGGCCCTGTAGTCACAATTCATTGGATTAGTTTCAACAGTGTAACCTGCAGATCTTTGCTAACCTGGTTCCTTTTCACTGAAATGAGTAAGGCAACTCTCACAAGAATATTTCCAGAAGCCACAGGAGACCCATAGGCTCGGTGGAGTTGAGCCCAAGCCCCATGTGCTTAGGCTGCAGCACATGGGAGGTACATTCACCAGCCAGAACCTCTCTCTGTGTTTGTACAGAGACTTTGTGGAGATCAGCTAAATTCATTGAGTGAAAAAATGTAATAAAGTAGCATCATAAGCAAACAGGTCTAAGATAGGTAACAGGCGTTGTGTGGAATATGCGTTGGTGTAACTCACGGCAGGGCAAACACTGCTCTTGGAAACAACTCCAGCAATTTATGTGGTTGCTGCCTTTTTAGTATGTTACCATAATTTCACATCTTCCTCAGTGAAGGGACGCACAGGATCACACGAAAATGTGAGGCAAACTAGAGTAAGGTGGAACATATCACTTCTTTTACTTTGACAACACTATCATGCCTTTCTCTGCTACTTGTTTACCTTGAACAAAAAAAAACTATGAACTTGTTATTCTGTAGTAAAATCTCACGGTGTGGAAAACAAGTCTTGAGTCTGGGAGTGGAGAACCTCAGGGTGGGAAGACAGAGGTTTCCCTCTGCACGTAGTGTCCTCCAGTAAAGGGTCCCCTTTACTTTCAGTACAAATGAAAGAGTGACCTGCTCTGCTCTGGCTAATGTGTAATTACACCTTCAACACAACCTTATGCCCCAGATATTTGTTTGCCCATGTTTGCATGCACAGTCTGAAATATCACCAGACTTTGCATTCAGGGGTGTTTTGGAAAAAAAGCCACAGTATTTGTCCTGATTTTCAAACATTCAGGGCTTGGCATAGTCAGACTTGAGTCATGAAAGTTAATAGCTAAATTCATGATGCATCTTTGAGTACTTCAACCATGTTGTTTTCCCCTTTCTATGCAGTCATTTTCCAAATATGATAGAGGAAGATCCTACTGGGATTAAAATGTAAATGAGATGAAGATGCAATAGCAAAGGAATAATTTGTTTTAATTCCCCAGTGAAAACATTCCAGTTATTAGATTTAGATTAATTGTAGCTGTCTTTTTACCAACATAAATGTTTTGGTTTGGGCTGCTGATTAAATTCAAGCAACAGGGGAAAAACAGGAGAAATGATGTCACTGCTCAGTTTATTTTATCTTCTCCAGGAAACCAGCAGATCCAGCAGTGATGCTTCATGCACCTGGCTGGTTTCATGGCTCCGACTCAGGGCTAGAGCCATCTAAGAGGTTTTCTGGCTTTGGAGAGAAGTATTTCATGTTGAACCCCTCTGGCTGCTTGGCCTCCATTCTATTAATATTGGGGTTTAGCAAAAAGCAAATTTGACATTTCATAACTTTCTGGTTTGACCTCTTCTTGACCCCCTTGTAAAATATTACTTGGTGGAAAGCAGAGCCACGAGACTCTGCCAGCATCCCAGGTGGTTCCAAGCAGTGCCAGCACTGACATCCCTTAGCTCCATGTAGTGTCACCCCATTACCAGACACGGGAACATGTGGGGCTGATGGCTCTGTCTGCAGCAGAGCATCTCACACAGCAGCAAAGAGAGTGTGTGGAAATTAAAGTTTTCCATAAAAATACCCCATAGGGATGTCAAGGGATGTGGAGTGACTGTGCTTGATCCATATGCCCCACTTGGAGCACATGTGGGTGCTGTGTTGGTGGGGTGCTACCCACATCCCTCCTGCTGCTCAGCACAGAGGGAGCCACTGGGTAGAGTTAAGTTCCCTTTAATTAAAACCTCAGGCATGAAAATATTAGTGGTAAATCCCTGAATGCTGAAGGTCTTGTGGCTAAACATTGAGGAATGTGTTGTATCAGCCTGATCACGCTCAGCAGTGAGGAGAGCACTGGGGGATAAGGGTAATTCTGCAGAGACCTATTGATCTGTTTCCAGGCTTGTGTTTCATGGTTACATCTGGTTGGGGTCCAGAGCCAAGAATTTTTCTGATTTCAAACATTTTCCCAAGCAATAATCTATATAAGTATGGATCAATCCCTCGGAAAAAGTTAAGAATATTATTAGGAACAGAAAGGTGTGTTCCGGTTTTCAAAGGACTCGGATCCCTCTCTCCTAAGACAGATTGCATGGAGGAAAGTAATGGTATTGCATCCTGGGCCACAGGGTCCAGCCCTTCCTTCATTCTTGGAGACAGTTGCTGCTTATGATCTCATTCATTAATTCAGAAGCTCCATTTAAACGGTGGTTATGGCTTGGATTTCATTGCTGATGCTTTTTATGGCCAAATGGAAAATGACAACAGAATAGCTTTGAGAAACACGGGTGCTTTAAAGTAGTGCAGTTTCTTCTTTAGGTGCTCACGTACTTGGTGCTGGTTTCATGCAAGAGAGCTGGGTATGGATGTTTTTAATTTTATTTTTTTAACGTGGAAGCCATTTCTAAAGCCTTTAAATGACTTTCAGAGACTCAGTGAAGGAAAAACACTGTTGGGGTTATAGAATTGTTCCTATCGTCAACTGCAATAAAATACCTTGTGTAAAATCCCTCAAACAAAATTCTTTCCAAATACAGAAGTGGTCCACTGAGAATAAATAGAAATGCTTTTCATTCTCAGGGGAGTCCAGGGTGGGTTTTTGGTTGGTTGATTGATTGTTTTTTTTCAGGAAAAGAAAAAACACTCAAGTTATCAACTTTGTTTTGTGGCCTTACATTCTTCACTGTGAGGATGATGAGGCACTGGAACAGTATGTCCAGAGAGGTTGTGGATGCCTCATTCCTGGAAGTGTTCAAGGCCAGGTTGGATGGGGTTCTGAGCAACTTGGTCTAGTGGGAGATGTCCCTGACCATGGCAGGGGGGTCAGAACTAGATGACTAAAGTCCCTTCCAACCCAAATATTGTTCATCAAGTCTTGGCCTTCAATAAGTGAAGGATGATAGTTCATTTGATTTTAAAATCATGGCTTAAAATATCTCTGTCAACTGTCAGAGAAAGCTTTGCGAAGGTTGGAAAATGAGCCCTTTTAGGAAGAGAGGAAGAGTTTCAGGTTCTGCCTTGCTCCTGGCCCCTTTTGCCTCTTTGCCTCTCCTTTCTACAGCTCTGGAGTGGAGTGCTGGGAAGACAATAACAGTCACTTATTCACATGGAGGACTGCGATAGAGAAATGAGTCATTTCAAAAGGTATTTTGCAATTTTAATTAATTTTGTTGCTGCTTGCCAGCAAATTAAAAAACCTGCCCTCCAGGAAGCGTCTGCTGTCTGTGGATGAATAAGCAGGGCCTGGCCCAGGGGGGAGCCTGTGCTCCCAAAATGCAGGGGGAGAACTCACGTAAGCAGCTACTGTGAGATGAGCCCAAGTCTCCCCAAAATGCTAGGAAGTCCTTTTTAACCTAGTGAGGCCAGGATTTCTATGTCAGTCCCCCATCCTGCCCGCAGGCTGCTGTGCTTTGCTTGTGAGCTTCTTTTCAGAGCAGCGAGATGAGGACAAAGACTAATTGTTTTCAGACATCTTTAGAAATCATTTTTTTTGCTCCTGCTGCAACTGGTTTCCTGCTCCAATCTTGAGTTTGCCACCAGTTTGCACCAACTTTTACCCAGAGGGTGTCATGCCAGGGTTTGCTGCAGACAACATTCTTTAACATGACACCAAATTTAGTATTTCTGCAGATGGGAACTCCCATCTTCCAGCTGAGATCACGGCTGCAGCTGTACCTTCTTCTTCATCCCTCTGCACCCAGGGGTTTCCATCTGCCCTCCTCACCTTCCACACTGCTGCTAAAGATGTGCCTAAGTTCAATCTCAGGTGTGTTTATTTAGACTTGGTCCAGCTTTTTGTTTTTGGCAGAACACAGAAACCAGCTGCTGAAACAAACTTCATTCCCATTCATTAGAAAAACTCCCCTACCCCAAACCCTCATCCCTCTGCAGGAAAATAGAGGAAATCAGCCCTGGCTCCTTGGCCATCCCCTTGTTCAGCTGCAGATGGGGTTTTCATACTGGAGAGACTTTAATTGGCTCCTGCAATGGCAGCCTGCCCACTGCTGTGCCCTGTGCCTTCCTGAGTGCAGGGCTGTACGTTGTAGAAGTGATGCAGTAAAAGTTTGTATCCTTATACAGCCCATAAAGCAGTTCTGGGCTGTACCAAAATAGAGCTCTGCAGGTGATCACACTGTGACCCCACGTGTGAGAGTAAAGGTCTTGGTTGTTTTAAGTGTACTCGGTTTTATAGGAAGACGAAATTGTAGTAATAAACCATCTTGCAGACATGTTGTAAGGAGCTCTTTAAAGTTCTAGATTAACTGCACCAAGAAAATTACTGAGGAAGGTGCTGATTTTTAACTCCTCTCCATTATTGCTTAGTCATGGGATTTACAGTAACACGGGGTCTGTTTGGGGAGTGTTAGAGGGAGGGTGGAAATAGGGAGGAGGGGAGATCTTCATTTCATCAGAGATTGACAAATTTGTACCTGAATGGAAAGCGGTACCGCTCTTAAAATCCCATTGTTAATTCAAAATTAGAGAAGAAACAGCAGCCCAGAGCAGCAAGCTTTATCTCCTCATTCCTTGGAGAAGGAGGAGCTGTGTACAGGCCCAGGAGATGGGACAGTGGCAAACCTTATGAAGCCCAGTGTGAGCGCAGGGATTTGCTCTTTCCTGGACAATCTGGGAAGGGCTCATGGCATCCCCATGCAGAAGGTGTGGGCAGACAGGGACCTCCTGTCACAGGCAGAGCAGGATGGAGAGAGAGCCCACTGCTTCCTACAACCACCTCACAGGTGCCATTTGGCTCAAGGAAAAGAGCAGTAAAGAAAAATGTGACCCACAGCAGTGGTCAGATGGAGCTTTTTTTTTTCCCACACACCTAGTGTGACTTATTTTTAAGTATTAAATTGTCTTTTTTGACAGCTTTACAGGAGATTAGGAAGACTTGGTTTGAGCTCTCAGCAGGGGGGTTGGACTAGATGACCTCTGGAGGTCCCTTCCAACCCAGACATTTTTATGACTCGATGAGTCTTAACGTACAGAGAAGTCAAGGAGGAATGGAAGCTCTGCTTAGGGGAACTGAGAAGTAAGGGCCCTACTTTCCATGCAGGTAGTGTAGCTGATTTGCAGGCAAACTGTCTTTTACCAAAATGATTTGTAAAATCTGCCCAAATCATACTCCAATCTTCATGGCTAAACATGAAGGGAAAAAGGTCTCCCTGTCCCAGGAGGCTGGAGGCAGAGCTCAAAGCGACAGGGCACTGACACTCACCTGCCACCTCCATATGAATTTACCCAAAATTGGGGCTGGGAAGGCACGTGGCTGAATTCCTCCAAGAACTGGTGATCTTGGAGCCCTCCAAGGGCTGTTTCTTAAGCCAGGGAGAGACAAGAGTGAGCAAGATGCACATCTGGTAGCTAAATGGAGACTTTCCAGTGAGAGCAAACACTACTGGCATTTCCCTAAACAGACTCAATATCAAAACTGGAATATCCAGTGACCGGGTGAACTGACCCAGCTGGTGGACAACTGCACAAATTCACAGCCATGTGGTGGTACAGGGATGGGGAGCAGCCTGCAGCTTTGGAAGGAGGAGAAAAGACCTGCAATGCTGAGGGAAACGCAGGGGAATAAAAAATCATTTCCATTTAAATAACTGACGGAGGTTTAATTAACGCCCGCGGGGTGGCTGGGTGCTGCTGCTGCCCCCCCCGCAACGCATCAGCTGAGGGGACGGTGAGGAAAGTCAAGTGGGGAAAGGGAAAAGCAGAAAGGCAGGTAAACCCTGCAGGAGATTTGGTCCGTGTCTCGGGTGGCCGGGGCGCGGTG
>JANHFX010009116.1:0-11997 GCA_027560015.1 Chloroceryle amazona
ACATCTTCACCTTGAACTTAGTGAAGACTGTTGAAATGCTGAAGTATTTTGTTGGAGGATTGCAAAGTTAAAAACTGAGGTCAGAAGGTAAATTTTCAAAGGATCGAGAAAATTCTGTACTAAAATTAGGTTTGTAACACGAATCTTTGCACTTCTAAATTCAAAATAACTTTCTTCAAATATTCTTCAAATTGGGCCTACAATATATATATATTTTTGAGAACATTTCTAGTATCAATTCAAAAGAAAATTTTTGGAAAGCCTAGAAAAGGAAATTAACACATGCAAAACAAACCATAACAAATATTCAAGCAGGATTGTTTGGCAATTTTCCATTTCTAAGTCCAACTAAGGAGGACTTGGGTATCTCAGATTTCCCTGTCAGTATTGCAAGGTACCTTGAGAAAATATCATGCTCTCAAATTCTTGTATATATACTGCAAAGGACACAGAAGGAGTAATTTCTGGAAGACACCTATTTTGCCTGGCATTTTTTCTCAAGCCTTTATTTTCCAAATTATTTATAGAAAAGGTAATTTAAGCCATTGCTACTGCATACCTTTAAGTAATTTGAGAATAATTAAGACCTTTCAATTGCTGTGATTAGTTCTAGCAGTTTCTCTCCAAACAATTGTACTGTCGACTTTGTCAGTTATCCTTAGTAAGGAAATTCACCATTGGCCAGAAAGGCCACATAAAGTTTACACTTCTTTGTCTACAGCAGCTGCAAAGCCTTGAGTAGGCTACACAATGTGAATTTCAACAGCAGTAAACTGAGACCTAGAGCACATTAATTTTCCAATAATCCCTGCAGAGCATGTGTGTATCTCTGTTTCCCAATGAGCTACTAATCTTCTCTGCTTCCCAATGGGCCACTAATCTGAGGAGCAGATAAGCATCTTGCCCAAGGCCAAGAAGCAAACCACTGGCAGAAATCGTGAAAGCACCTGGAGAATTTGTTTCACAGACCTGTGTTTTAACACCCAGGCCACCTTCCACCTTCTTATTTCAACAGTGGTAAAGAACTGCTCAGATCTAATTTGAGATAGGGTAAAACTGTAAGAGCATGACCATGTTAAGAACCTCTGTTTTCTTTGTTATACTGTAATTTCAGGGGCATGCTACTCCTCCAGTGGTTTACATTTTAGAGAGACAACAGATATAAAATTCAACCTTTTATATTGGTTAAAATGTTTCCTGGCTGTTAGCAAAGAACATTTTCCTGTTTAAAAAATTACACACATTTCACCACAGTTGCATAAAAATGGAAAAATCTTGCTCCCACACTGATTGACTCAGCATCTTGTTAATCATCGTAATGTGTATCATTAATTCATTATTCAGATGTAACAATGTGATAAGTTTTCCCTATGACAGCTTAAAATACATACTGAGTATGTGGGTACTTAGTGAGATAAAGTATTTTCCATTTATAATATTTATCATGATAAAGAAAGCTCTAAAATTACATTATTTGACACATAAGATGTGGCAAAAAGTTGAGACACAACAGCCATCATTATAAATGTTTATAGACATACCTGAAGTTTTATCTAAAGTTCATCCTGTTAGAGGACATGTTTTATGTTGTACAATTCCTCTTAGAATATCAATCTAATAAGCACCAAATGAGGCTGAAGACAATGCTGTTATAAAAAATGGAGAAAAATGATTAAAATGTGATAATTATACTGACAGTTTATATGCTCAATCTAATCAACCAAGCTTCCAATTTGTCATAATGTACACTCACTCATACATTATTGCTTAATTATAGCAACACTTCTGTTTCGAAAGGCTGTCAATCATGCAAATGCCCATCATTTTTCTCTATTTGCATTTAAGAGATATATTTTTAGTACAGATCCAAAGCCCACTGTGAACCTGAATTAACCCTAGCTCTTTCTTTTGTTTGCAGTGCTCATCCCTGTTTATTCCACGTTTGCTGTCTGTGGTACTTTATGCCGTGTGATTTGCTGCTTTACAGTTCATCTGGTGCTGAAGAGATTTTTGAATCTCATCTCTGTTGCTGAACTGTGGCCTCAGTGATGTATGTGTTCTTAGGAATTGCAGACCTGAGCTTGAACTGTTCAGGTTTAATGTGAATAAAATTATCAGGCAATCTTTTCTTCTGTTCTGGATTTTTCTTATTAGTCCTGCAGGAATGGGAAGAGAGCAGACAACAAGGCCTTGCTTACATAGGTAACGCTGCCAAAATCAGTGGGGCTAGCTGCAGACTATAAGGTCTGAAAAAGTGTGAATGGACATCTGTAATAAACTCACCTCAAAATATGCATTCTGATACACATTATACTCCGAATCGCTTTTACTCTGTTTCTTTTGGCTTAAACGTTTTAATTACATATCTTCAGGAACTACTTGGTTAGGAAGGCCAGGTCACAGTGGGAGCTGAACTTGGCAAGGGATGCAAAAAATAACACGGGCTTCTACAGGTATATCAGTGAAAAAAGGAAGGTGAAAGAAAACATACCCCCCCTGAAGAACAAGAACAGGGAGCTAGTAGCAACAGATGCAGAGAAGGCTGAGGTTCTCAATGACTTTTTTTCCTCAGTCTTCACTGGCAACCGGTCTCTCCCAACACCTCCCAAGTAAAAAAAACTACAAGGCAGGAATCAAGGTGGCGAAGTCACTCCCACTGTATGTGAAAACCAGGTTTGTGACCTCCTGAGGAACCTGAACATACATAAGTCTATGGGACCTGATGAGATGCATCCCAGAGTTCTGAGTGAACTGGCAGATGCAGTCGCCAAGACACTCTCAATAATATTTGAAAAGTCCTGGCAGTCAGGTGAAGTCCCTAGGGATTGGAAGAAGGGAAATTTTACACCTATCTTTAAAAAGGGTAGAAAGGAGGACTCTGGGAACTACTGACCTGTCAGCCTCACCTCTGTGCTTGGCAAGATCATGGAGCAGATTCTCCTAGAAGGTATGATAAGGCACATGGAGGACAGGGAGGTGATCAAGGACAGCCAGCATGGTTTCACTAAGGGGAAATCCTGCCTGACAAACCTAGCGGCTTTCTATGACAGAGTGACTGCATCAGTGGACAAGGGATGACCTATGGATGTGATCTATCTGGACTTCTGCAAGGCCTTTGACACAGTCCCCCACACCTTCCTACTCGCCAAGCTGGAGAGATACGGATTTGATGAGTGGACCATTCAATGGATAAGGAATTGGCTGGATGGCCACATCCAGAGGATAGTGGTCAATGGCTCAATGTCAAGATGGAGAGAAGTGACAAGTGGTGTCCTTCAGGGGTACTGGGAGCTCTATTGTTTAACATTTTTATCAATGACATAGACAGCAGGATTGAGTGCACCATCAGCAGGTTTGTAGATGACACTAAGCTGAGTGGTGCTGTTGATACCCCAGAGGGAAGGGACATCATCCAGAAGGATCTAGAGAAGCTGGAGAGGAGGGCCCAGGTGAACCTCATGAAGCACAACAAAAGCAAGTGCAGCGTCCTGCACCTGGGCCAGAACAATCCCCACTATCAACACAAGTTTAGGGATGAGGTGATAGAGAACAGCCCTGCAGAAAATGACTTGGGGGTGCTGGTAGACAAAAAGCTGGACATGAACAACCAGTGTGCGCTTGCAGCCCAGAAGGCCAATTGCATCCTGGGCTTCATCAAAAAAAGTGCGGTTAACAGATCGAGAGAGGTGATTCTGCCACTCTGCTCTGGTGAGACTTCACCTGGAATACTGCGTCCAGTCTGGAGCCCTCAGCACAAGAAGGACATGGACCTGATGGAGGGGGTCCAGAGGAGGGCCACAGAGATGATCGGGGGCTGGAACACCTCTCCTACGAGGACAGGCTGATGGAGCTGGGATTGTTCAGCCTTGAGAAGGGAACGCTCAGGGAAAACCTACTAGCCACCTTCCAGTACCTGAAGGGAGCTTATAAAAAGACTGGAGAGGGCCTGTTTACAAAGGCCTGGAGTGAAAGGATGAGGGGCAATGGTTTTAAATTAGAAACAAGTGGATTTAGATTGGATGCAAGGAAGAAGTTCTTTACCATGGGGTGGTAGGACACTGGAACAAGTTGCCCAGGGAGGTGGTTGAGGCCCTATCCCTGAAGACATTCAAGGTGAGGCTTGACCAGGCTCTGAGCAACCTGCTCTAGGTGAGGATGTCCCTGCTCTCAGCAGGGGGGGTTGGACTAGATGACCTATAGAGGTGCCTCTCAACCCAGACATTTCTATGATTCTATGTTTCTATGTTTCTATTCTCTTCTGTCCCCCATTTTCTCCAACTTTCTGCTCTAGAGTGTGGAGTGGAAGAGAAATCTGGAACTTAATGAGAGCACAAACCAACACAGCAAAAGAAATGCTGAACAGGATGCATCACCAGTGGTAACAAAGAGAAAACTTCATGAAGTTGGCAGAATTGTTACCAAGTTAAAATCACTAAGGCAGTAAGGGAAGCTGTGCAGTGCTATCAGCAGGAAATCTTTTGGTAGTAAACAAGAGGAAGTGTTCTAACATGCCAGAGCTTCAGCATTGAGGGTTAAACCCTTATGTTATCTTAAATCTTACAATTTGCCATCTTCCTTAACTACATCTTAAACAGCATATGCACTGAGAGTAGAAGGGACTAAGCACATAACATGTTTTTCCATTCTACAGGGATGATCTTCTGAATACATACAGCTTGTGGTAGCCCCTGCAGCCATCCTGGGAGTTAGAACTTCAGAGTGAAGTTCTTCATGTAAGGCGAATGCAACCACTGATAACATATGTCTTCTGGTAAAATTTATATTTTTTTCAGTTCAAATGATGCTTCCTCCCCATGTCCCATTGTTCAAAGTTAATCAGTATCCCAGCCTAAACATCAGTCTGATCAGTACAGATCTTGTGTGAGGATGGAGGTGCCCAATGCACTAGTTGGAGAACGGCACACTTGATCAAGAGAGTTGACTACATGAAGCTGAGAAATGACTCTCTAGCAGGAATCATCCCCCTGTTCTAGGTAGACACCTCTCTGGCATCATGTACCATAAACAGTGCTTTGCTTGCTGCTCCCCTTGTCAGTTTTCAGGAATTGAGAGCTTTCCAAGAGCCAAATGCCACCAGGTAATATCTGGAAATTCACAATCTCTGACCATCAGAGGCTTGTCCCACTCCAAAATGAGACTGGAGCACACAATTGTCTCTACACCTTTTATATGTTTATATGTGTGTGTAACTGATAACTGCTGTGTACTACATATTCAGCTGAACTTTTTTTTGCTCTTATACATTTGATGACACTCTTTTACCTTTGAAAATCTAGTAACTTCTTACACGTATGTAGTATATGTAGCACATAAACACATTCTATGATGAGCTTTAGATGGTAAACAAAAAAAAAAAAAAAAAGAGCAGCTCAGGACAGCAAAAGAACTACAAAGAAAAGACAAACCCATGGCATTTTCCTATGAAAAATGTCAAGTTATGCTTTGAATGTTGGCTCAGGAAAATCTCAATAAATTTCTGGTAAATGAGGCATGAAGCATATTCTTAAAAATATGGTGTCCAGGTGATAGTACTACCCAATATTTTATCCTAATGGCAATATATAGTACTTAAGAAAGCTTGAACTTTAAATCAAACACTTTGGGGAGGACATAGCAAATCTATTAGTTTTTCAAATATAACTTAGTATCAATATGAAGATGAGATAGTAAACCCTTTCTGGGAGTTTATTTGGTTAAAGCCTGTTATAACATTAGAGTGTGGCTTATTCTTTAATTAGGTAGCAGGCAATACAAACGATCTTCCTATATCACCTCTACTACTCCAAAACTTCATATTCCTTGACTGGAGTCATTAATGTCTTGTTGGGTCAAGATAAGATAAACCCTGGTGCACATCATCAAAAAGGATGCATTACCTTTGACTCAGTACAATTATTTAGGTGGCAAATTTATAACATTTATCACGCTTACAGAAATCATAGCAGAAAAATCAAAGAGAACAACACAGAGTCCCTTTGAAAGACAGAATATTTTATTATTTCTGAACAGTATGGTAGAAGCCCATTTTGTTCATTTTTATAATTTATCGTGAAGAATTTTTTTTCCCTATTTCCTGTGCCTTCACTTTAAAAGATACCTACAATATGTTCCTCCTGGGACAAGTTGTTGCCTGTGTTTTCATTCTCCTCAAGCAAAATAAAATATGAGACACTTATTTATAGTGAACAGTGTCAAAATGTATGTATCTCACACACATAACAATTTAGAGGACAGTAGTACTAACACTTATCATTCTTTAAATCCTTCCCCTGGAAGCAAGAGTCTGTAAGTCCTCTCATCTCTTGTGAAATAGCTTCAAAATTTTGCCTAGATAACAGCAAGTTAATATTACAAATTTACCCTTTTTGACAATAGAAAGTTCCCATGACAGACCGTCTCTCTTACTTTCAAGAAGACCAAAATTTACGCATTTGAAAGGAAACTACCAGATCTTTTCTTCTGATTTTTACTAGATTTCTGTGCAGATTGTGGGGCAGAGATATTGACAGGTCTTTCCTCAGCTGGCAACTCAGCATGCAGATAAAGGTTACAGTTCTTATATAGGTGAAATGGAGTTTCTGCAAAGATTGCCTCTGGAAAAGTCTTGTGTCATTTTTCTGGTCAATGTCCTTTACTTCCACTTGACAGAGCAAACAGAATTAGGAAGGACTCCAAATCTGGCAATTTTGCACTTGATTTCATGCTGATAGCTACAGTGTACCAACTGTTGAGGGTACTTGGGTGTCAAGCATTTCTCCTGATTCTTCTGGTTATTCTATATGATAGGAGAAAGGTCACTTCTGTTTGGCTTTACCAGGTGTTAAAACACAAGCAAACAATAATTCTTTCAGAAAAGGGTCCAGAGCATAAAATTGACAACTAGACTGAATTAATTAGTTTTTAATTAATATTTCCAATTGAAAATACCTTGTAAAAGTGTTTGGTAGGTCTATCATCCTACCTTACATGTAGTTTCTATTTTGCTCATTCTTTGCAGTCTTTCCTGAGAACTTTGTCTAAACTACAGGTATACAAAGGTGTGTAATGTGAAAGTCTGCTACACTACAAGCTCACTAAAGAAGGACCTGGAGCCAGTTGGCTACTGGTAGCAGGATCCTGAAACACTTTTTGTCTGCCTATTATAGGTGTGTGCCATCACCGTGCTTACCTCCTCTCTTACATCCTCAATGGAAAGTGCTTTCTGGCAAAGTTTTCCAAACCTTTCTTATCAAATGAAAGACAGCTTTCAACCGAATTTAAGGGCTTCTTACCTGTAGAGCAGTCACTATGTAGAAAAGTCATTTGTTCCAAGTGACACAGCTTCAGTGCCCTGCAACAGCAGCCAGAAGTCATTTCTGGTCTCTCCCCATGGTCACTGTTCAGAATTGACAGCAAACAGCTCTGACATACACCTCAGAGCTTTAATATGATGCCTAAGTACCCGAAGCCTCTCTCTGCACTGTGCTTCTCTCCTAACAGCATGTTACATCAGTAACGTCAAAAAAACCTGCATCCTAAGTCTGAAACAGCTCAAGTCCTTTGATAATTTGGACAAAAATTTCACAAAAGTTCCTTCCTTTTCCTCTGGTTGTTCATTAGACCATCTTAACATCTGTACAGCCATTTTATAAACTAGCTCTCGTGTTCCTCCTCTAGTCCTTTTTCTGAGCAGAGTTGAAGCAAGAACTTTTCCAACCTTCCTTTTTCACCAGTTTACCAGAGACTTTCACAAAACAGGTCTCCCTGGATGTAAAAAAAAAAATTGTCTACTTAGATCGCTGAACAATCTCCATACATCCTAAGCAGCACTAAACGCTAAATTTTCTTACAGCTTTTGGGAAATCAGCTATCATTTTTTACTTCAAAACTAATGAATCAGTGCTTAAGCACCACATCTATACATCTTTTAAATACTTCTAGGGATGGTGACCACCACTTCCCTCAGCAGCCTGTTAGAGTGCTTGACAACCCTTTCTGTGATGAATTTTTTTCTACTAACCAACCTTAATGCTTCCTGGTGCAACGTGAGGCCATTTCCTCTTGTCCTGTTGCTTATTACTTGGGAGATCAGACCAACCTCCACCTTGATAAAACCTCCTTTCAGGTAGTTGTAGAGAGTCATAAGGTCTCCCCTAAGCTTTCTTTTGTCCAGGCTAAACCACCCAGTTGCCTCAGTTTCTTCCTTGTAAGACATGCTCTAAACCCTTCACCAGACTCACTGCCCTTCTCTGGACATGTTCCAGCATGACAATGTCCTTCTTGTAGTGAGGGGCCCAAAACTGAACACAGTATTCAAGGTGCTGCCACACCAGTGTTGAGTATGGGGGGATGATCACTTCCCTAGTCCTGCTGGCCACACTATTTCTGATACAAGCCAGGATGTTGTTGGCCACCTGGGCACCCTGCTCGCTCATGTTAAGCCAGCTGTTGAGCGAAACTCCCAGGTCCTTTTTTTTCTGGCAGCTTTCCAGACACTTTCCCCCAAGTCTGTAGCATTGCATGGTATTGTTGAAACTCATACCATTGTCCTGGCTGATCCATCCAGCCTGTCCAGATCCTTCTGTAGAGCCTCCCTACCCTCAAGTAGATCAACACAGCTGCCTAACTTGATGTCATCTGCAAACTTGCTGGGGTTGCCCTCGATCCCCTCATCCAGATCATTGATAAAGATACAAAACAGAACAGGCCCCAGTACTGAACTCTGGGGAACAACACTTGTTAGTTACCCAAGAACTGAGAACTCTACCATTTCATGATCTTGCTGTTAAAAGGCCAGTATAATCTATTTCACAGGGCTATGACCAATATCTTAAATGAGACGTGTTTAGTAATATTTGACAGGGAAACTTACCCAGGACCTAACTCAATGGAATTCCATTTGCCCAAGACATTCCTTAGAACTACATTAGCTCACAAAGAATAATCAGGACTATATTTACCTTATATGTCTTTTGAATATATGGCTTTCAGCATAATCTTTGAAGTAGCATAATATAAGGCTTATGCACACTGGACATGATAGGAAGTAAGCAAGAGACTCTTTTTACTTATAACTATGTAATAGGTGTAGCTATTGAGAGTCTGATTTGAATTGCAGGAGAAAAATCAGTCATTTTAGAGAGGTAAAATGAATATATTTGAATTAGAGAAAAAAATTATAAAATTCCTTTTCCTTGGGTTTTTCTCCAAATAAAAATTCCACTCTTCTGGAGAGTAGCTGCCACAGTTTACCCAACAAAATCCAAATGGAGAATTATCACTGGAGAACAAAAGGAAGTAATTCTAAGGACACATGCGTGACCTTGACTCTGCCCATGGCTTGTAGCATGCAGCTGCTATGTGTGATTCTTGTTGAGCGAGGAAACAGAGTTGTGCACTGTCCTGAGGGAATATGTGTGCTGTTTATATATGGTGCTGAAAGGCAAGAGGGTAAAGTATGGCTTGTAGAGTGCTGGGGAGGATATGAAATGATTGAAGATGTGTGTCCTCATGTGTGTAATAGCCTTGGTTGGGTTGAGGGGCTGGGTGGGGGGAGGGAAAGAATTAAAGAATAGCAAGGCATTCCTAATGGGTTCTATCTTTTCTTTTCAGCAATCAACAGCACTAGAAGAGCTCCATCCCCTCCATTATGTTTTGATGTATTTCTCTTTGTTCGGAGGCTCATATTTTTGTTTGGACACTCATATTTTTTTGTTACATACATGGAAGAAGCTACAGAAAGTTCTGTCTCATGAAAATCAGATAGCTGCTAAAGATACCATAAAATAATTTTACATTGAATTTGAGTTGACTTTATATCAATTTATGTGTTAAAGGCTTAATTGCTTTTTTGGTTGATGGTCAATTCTTGAAAACTCCTGTGTGAGCTGCTATTAATAACTAACTATAAGTTGAAAACAACAGATGTTTAATACTTAATTTTCTCTGTCATGAGAAAAAGTGGGTTTTTCACAGTTGTTACAAGAGTGCCATCTTTTGGTAACTGCTGTTCCCTAGTTACCCCATTATATTTATCCTGTGTTCAAGTGTATATTTATACTGTGTTCTCCTTTGGGAATGGACAGATGAAATTTTAAAGACCAGGTGTGAAGTTAGGTTGATTGAGTGTAGACTATGTCATTTCCATGACATTTGAGCAACTTTCATGCAAATGGTAGTTTTTCCCAGAGACTAGCTTTTTAAGTCAATAAAATCGTGGAGGACGCAGGTATGACTTCCATGGCTGAGAAGAGATGAAGAACAGCAGAATGCTGCTTCTTGTAGCGAAGACAGGATTTGGCCAAAGGACTCCGATGGCAAAGTAGAAATAAAACTTACCAATAAATAGTTGGAAAATCTACTGCAATTACTGCCCTGTGAATCCAAAAGTATTTGACTTAATACTAATGATCTTGATACTGGTACTGAACCATAACTAATGTTACAAATTTGCAAAAAATTAAAAGAACATTGCTTAAAATATCAATGTGTCCTAATACCAAGGTCATACTGAAATGATATGGCTCTTGACTAGATACTCAGACAATCCAGGAAGAATCTTTTCCTAGCAGCCTCCACCAAGCTAACCATAGATTTATTTAATCTACAAAGATTGATAAATACCCTAATAAAACATTCTCTCCATGATTAAATAAGCCCTAGGTACACTCATAGATCCACAGTGCAGGGTATCTCCTGTAGCAAATGTCCTCTGCCTCCTTGCTATTCTCCCCACACGTACCCAGAAAATCACCACGCTCTCACCCAGCTTGCCAGTGGCTGTGCTGAAGCACACCCTGAGAGCCAAGACGGGCAGACAGATTTCCTCAAATGATCAGCTTGGCTCCTGCTCTGTGGCCAGGGAATGTCTCGAGGTGCAGCTTGCTGCCTCTTCCCCAAAGGCTAACATTGCTGTCTCTGAGCATGCTGAGGAACCAGGGGGAAAGCCAGCTCCTTCTAATTACTAAGGCTATTCATCTCTTCAACAGTGATACCCAAATGCAAAAATAAGCTACTTGCTATACTAAAAGTAGCAAAGTCACAGCGTGCTACAGAATACAGATTGGGGTATTACAGAGTGCAGTCTGAGTCCCAAATTCAGCAAGACAATTCATACTGTTAGAAGCATGTGAAAAATTTCCTTGTCAATATTTTTGTTTACCAATAACCACATATTTCTAAGTTTAAAACCACTGTAGAAATGAGGTACCAAATGAATATCAGCTACATTGTACCAGAGGTACCAAGTGGATGCTCGACAGAGCCCACACCTGTGAGATACTTATAGAAAGTCTGCACCAGTAAGTGTAAAAAGATCTCCACTCCACTCATCCATCTAGCCTTAGATCCACTTTATTTCTGTTCTTGAGGAGAACTATATAAAGCAACATTTTGGGATAAGCGAAGGCTGTTTCTTATCACATGGTGACATAAAAGAATGCCAATTTCTTCTAGTACTTTCACACAAGACACACATTACTCTCTTCTAATTAATAGCTACTTTTACTTGCAAATATTAAATATAACAACTTGGTTATCTTGATGGTTTCCTGTCACCAGGTCAGCTGTTCTGTGATGTACATTAGCAGAGACACAGCATCATGCACAGCCCAGGAATGCCACTGGCACACAGTGTAAAAGAAAGGCAAGATACACAGAAAAGTAGGCTTTCTCAGAATACACTGAAAACAGAGGCAGATAAATTCAGATAGGCTCAAAAGTGTATTTTCAGACATGGGCTGAAAGCAGTTAGTTCCAGCCTGCAGGTAAAAGTGGCCAAGTTTTCACCTTCACATCTACTCCCAGCTCTTCCCCCAGAAGATCATTCTCTGAGCTGAAAGAAATAAGAGGCAGAAGCAGTGCAGTGGTGCATGCCTGCTCAGCTTATTAAAACAGGGGAAGAAGGCAATATTTCACCCCCCAGAAATAAGAAAGAAAGAAAGAAAGAAAGAAAGAAAGAAAGAAAGAAAGAAAGAAAGAAAGAAAGAAAGAAAGAAA
>JANHFX010009116.1:12097-30686 GCA_027560015.1 Chloroceryle amazona
AAAGAAAGAAAGAAAGAAAGAAAGAAAGAAAGAAAGAAAGAAAGAAAGAAAGAAAGAAAGAAAGAAAGAAAGAGAGGCTAATCCATCTGATGAAATTAGCAGGCAGAGTATGTAGCTGTTTGAAATGATGTACGAGGTTGAAATAGCTACACAGGCTAACATCCAGTGGGATAATTACTCCAAGCTCTCAGGCTAAAATCTGTCTTGGAGGAACTGGGAGGCTTTGATGACTCAATTTCAATGGGCATGCTTATGAAATACATAGTAAAACCTATTAAAATTGAAATTGTTCTTGGGTGGTATTCTGAGACTGGGCTACTGACCCTATCAGGCTGCTCTTAATAAGGTACATGCTATTTTTGCTCTTAGAAGTGGCACATACTTTAGCTGCCCACCTACTTAGTCTTAACCATTTAATACCCTACATCTTGTTTTGAAAAAATACTGTATTTCTAGAGAAATACACACTTCTATCAGCCCCTTTAAAAATATGAGCTTTCTTTAAAAACATAAACTCAAAAGTCCTTGTGATTTAGGCTTTAGAGCACTAACTACCAAGAGTGGATGAGGGAGGAGAAGACAATGAACCTGCAGGAGCAAGGAAAGTGGAGCTTTTGCTCTCAAACATCAGACACTCTGAAACCAGTTCATCTCATCTACAGCTGGCAGGGTTTCTCCTGATTTACATAGGTACAAAGTAGATGAACATGAAACCTTTTTCCTGGATTTCAGTTTATTTTATTACACTTTAAAATAAAAAAAAAAATGTACAATGCAGCTACTTTATTATATCTCATAATAACTCCCTAGAACAGCAGAAGCAGGGTTGGTCTCACTTTTTAGGGAGAGATATTTTAAGTAATACATCAGAACTGCTTCTTTTATAATCTGAAACAGCTTTTCTGCTTATATAAAAACTTTAGGATGCAGACATCCTGCAGCAATTCAAAGGTGTGAAAAAAAGCTAATAGCCTCCCTGAAAATACTGTGAAACTCCATTTTCTGGACATGCAAAGCTTTCATTACTGTCCGTAGGTAGAATGAAATGTATTTGCCTACTTCCCATTTACCAACAATATTCAAAAGGAAATCTCAGTATCCCTGTATGAAGTTTAAAACCCAGGGCTCCTTTCAGCTGGTGCAGGTGAGATGGGCTAAGGAGTGAGCAGCATGTCTGCAAAATGCAGGCACAACACAGCTCTGTGTGCCAGCTCATTGCCCCGACTGCTACTTTTAAATTATTTTTACCCCATTTCCTTAACTGGCACCGCACTGGCTGAATTTAAGAAGAAAAAAAAATTAAAATGTCCTCTGGGTTGGGGAAAATAAGCTTGAAAACAAACATTTACTGTTCAGTGGATGAGTGTGAAACCAAAAAGCCAGAACAAAGCTGAGGCACCAAGAGCTTTTTAAGCCTCATTGACAGTCCTCCTGTGGTTTAAAAATACATTTTAAAAGAATTAAATCTAACAACACATTTTAAAATAATCAAAGAAAATTGTATTGGAAAGAGACATCCCATACACACAATAAATTGCCTAGCCACATTTTTAAATTAACCACACAGTGTGATATATAAAAATCAGCAATAACATTTTACAATTCCAATAATAACATGCAGTCTGCAGGCATGTGATTCAGTACACATTCCTTGGGAATGTATTTGGCCTTTGGTCCTGTGTCTCACAGGGCTCCTGAGGAGAAAGCAGCATGCCTATAAATTTATGACTGGATTACCTGTCATGTGTTATTCCTTACCTAATTGTTTCTGTAACCTATTGTTATCCTTATTATTGTTCTTTCCCATTATCCACTTAGGACTGCTTAATGTGTGTGTTGCAGGGGAAACAATGGAATTTGGGTCAATACTGCCTTTTTCATGAAAAGGATATTTTTAACCCAAAATACAAACAATATGACATATATTAAATTCTGATCCACATGAAAGCATTGATTTAAAATATATTCTTTTCCTTTTACAGTTACAGAAACAAGAGCTCTAAATTACAGCTGAATTCTGGGGAGAAAAAAATGTACCCTCTACTCAGGTCCCCACAATGTTGGATGTCTGGAAATGGTTGGAGGGGAGGGAGCAGAGGAGTAGATGTCAACAGAGCTGCTGGTAGGCAGAGACGAGGGAGAGTGTAAGGGCTCAGTCAACTGCAGCAGCAGCCTAGAATCCAGACAGAGGGAAAGGCAGGGAAAGAGTTAGTCAGGAGTTAGTTAGGAGGAGAGCAACCATGCTTCAGAGAGACAAACTCCCACTTCTTCCCAAATGGGTCCCGTGTTTGTCCTCAGACACCTGTATCACACTGCAGGAACATGTTGGCTCTGGCTCTGGCTCTGCTTTTGCCCTTCACCTAGCTCACAGCAAGCCCTTTACCCGACTCAGAAAGCTCAGTGTGATGGATCTTGATGACATTTAGCCAGAATTTTCTTAAACTTTAAGTTTAATTTAAAATCATCCATGACTGCATTCAGATGACTACTCACCCGGTCACAGATATAAATCTGCTTTCAATAATATTAGAAAATGCAACTGTAAGTAAATTCCTTTGACTGTTAAGATTTATATCTGGTATTTCCCACTAAATCTGTGGTAGTATGACGAGAAAGTCTTTCACACTGGTAGAAAGCATAGCATTAGTACATGCAATACTTTCCACAGCTGTAGTAGTTTCCAGTTAAACACATGACAAATTTGACAAAGCTTCTCCGAGCCCTTTAGAGTTTTTTAATATAATGTCTGATTTCTATCACACGAGGTAGAGAGGCATTATGCCATTGTATATTTGGTAAAATCAGGTTATAACAAGGATAACCAACTTGATCAAGGACATAGAAATGCACAGGCCATAGTTGCTTGCTCCTAGAGGCTTATTTGGCAGACTCAGGGCAGATAGGAAGTAAAAGCAATGCAATAAAAACAGTGAGTTTTTTTCAGTTTAAAACATGTGACAACTATGACAACTTAAAAAAAGAAGTCAGACTTCCTTGGGAGAGGGTATTCTATAGACATCTATAAAAGGCTTCTTCAATGTAGTCTGGAAACACCTGATACTGTAGTCATGACACTGCATGGGATGAACTGGGGTTTTTCAACGTATCAATTCATGTGGAGCCTATTTTAGAAATAAGTATTTTCTTTACCTATTTTAAGTGACATGCTATAGCTTAGAAGTTTAGTACTCTTTTTTTTTGTCTTTTTTTTTTTAATAGCAAAAGATATTAAACACTTTTATGTTGTGCCTTCAAAGCACAGTAATGGAAAATCATATCACACAGCAGCTTCTGCCCACGCTCACTAGCTAGAACCATAATAGCATATGTTAATGTATACTATCTAATGGACTTTTAATTCCCTTATAATTTAGGGAGTTGTAAAGAGAAATAAAAAATGTGAAAGAAGAATAAGAGGATATCAGTATTCAGCAAGAATACATTAATAATTTCTGAAGCTTTAATTTGTAGGAAAAAGTAGATTTACATTTGAGTCAGAACAGCATTACCATTATCTCTTTTAGAGAAATGTTCTCTATTCAAGTATACAATTAAAAACTCTGAAAGAGAATTTCCTCTTTCAAAGATGGTTTTGCTAAGAAAAAAAAATAAAAAAATTCAGAGAAAACAGACCCCGCTGTATCCTTCCTGACTGATTCCTCCAGGTTGACATGATGATCAGTTTGGAGAGGAGGATTAGGTTCACATGAAAGTGGAAAAAATGGAATTAATCAGTTACTGAGGCAAAAGAAAAGTCTATTGTCTCACCAATTTTATAGCACAGTTACTCCATTGAGCTGAGTCTGGGAAGAAAGTAAAGCAATCAAGCAATTTACAGTAAGCTCTGTTTTACTGCATGCTTTGGAAAGTAGGTGTGCATGATATTATAGATACTCTGTCCAAAAAAAAAAAATCCATCTTACTAAATTGTTACCAGGTTTGGTTTTAAACCAGTAAATATATAACTCTTACTTAAAATCATGTTTTAAAGCAACCTGAAATAACTTGTGTTTAAATGCTCATCATAGCTTTAAGCTGCAATGACTCTGGACATTCCTGGGCTAGGTGCAACTCCTGGTTTTTCCATTTGAAAGCTAGAAATACAGTCTTTCCAGAGGTATAAATCATTATGGGTTTAGATCTTTAGCATAGAAGATATCAGATCTTAAACCTGTCACTGGTGTTGGAAAGTATATTAGGCATAATAGAGCTCAAGCCAATGTAACTTTGGAGAGGAAATTCTACTTTTTACTGGATAATTCATGCTAGCCTCTTGTTACTTTGAAACATGGCAGCTCAGTGCTTTGGCATGTTAAAGAAAGTGTACATTAAAGTAATGTCAGATGCCTTTAGTTATGCACATAGTGCAAAAGGGCTAGCTAGGCTGGAAATGCTGACCCCAGTCTACAAAGGCATTTAATCTTCTATTTAAGCATGTACTTTGAGATGGACATCATACTTGAAGTTAAAGAATCCCTACATTTCACTGGAAATTTCTTGTGTAGGAAGTTCCTAAAATTGCTAGAATAAAAGCTACATATCCAACATAAACAAACGCAATTTTTAATTCCATTACCTGAGCAGAGAAAGGGCAGAGGAAATGGAGTATTCTCCATCCTTTGAATTCTTGTACACACAGTTGATATTGCCCTAATATGGAGAACATAGGCACAGCATTTCTGCAGCATCTCTCCAGAAGCTGATGGATACCCCAGAAAAGGATACTACCCCACTGATGTGGAGATGTAGCTGTCTACAAACGTGAGCATAGGATGCACTGCAAAGAAAACACCTTTTATCCCTCCACTGCAGACAGTAATTTTCTTGCAAATAAACAGTAATAATCCTAACCAGATCATTATCATGGATGTGTTTCACTGGAAATATTAATCCCATTTTACAAAAGCATTTGAACACATCTTTGATTTTCTTTAAGTCCTCGAATACTTTGCTGGGTTAAGGCTCAAGCAAGTATTATATATAAAAGAATTAATTCTGGTTTATGTATATTTGTGTGAGTAACTGTGTTTAGGTCAAGTAAAATAAATGCAAAGATAAGCATGTTAGCAGCAAAGTGACCCTTGAGAAGTCCTAAAAAATTACTGTTGCAGTCCATAGTCCAACATTTAATAATGCTGAACTTGATAAGGGATCTCAGAATCTGAAAGAGGAGATCTGAAAGGCACCTTTATAGAAAACAATTGATTTGCTTCATTTCATTGAAATGGCTAATGCTTTGATGGTTCATATTTACAATAGCTTGTCCTGTTCTTCAATGGAGTTGATATGTTGAAGTCTTTAACACCATAAACTTGATCAAAACTTCCTGGGTAATAAACAGAGCGGATTTAAGATGTGAGCCCCCTCCCCATCATGCTACTGCAACCCATCTGTGTGCCAATTTGTAACTAAAGACATCAAGAAATGTGTTCTTCATGCTCAGATGCCCTAGGTAGTTGAAAATAGTTCTGAGAGCTCAATATGCAAACTGGGTTCAGAGTCTGAAAGACTTCAGAGTGAAAGATTTGACCTTCCATAGAACAGGCTGTAGTTTGGCTAAATCCACTACTGAGAGTAGCTTTTACACACCTCAAAATGCAATCTGGATTTTAAATTTTGCCAAAAAAAAAGAAAAAGCCACCCCAAATTTCTCCCTACCTTTCAGCAAAGGGTGAATGGTTTCCCATCATTTTAGAATTTATATAAATGGGCAAATTTTCCATGATCATATATAGACATATTTGAGGGGTGAGGTGTAGGGGGGTGATTGAAAAGTTCAGCAGCAGAAAGTGGAAACTGACCTCTCACTCTCTGGTTTGAACTAGTATTAAGTCATTAGACAACAACAATTTCCTCCTGCAAAAGCTAGGACGTTTTTTCTTTTACAAAGATATTTGACAGTGTCATTGCCACCACGAGAGCTCTGATCAAATACATGCCTCAACAAATGCACTCCTGAGCAGACCTTTCAAAGGGATGCTGGGCTGGATAGAGACAGAAGACAGTCTGCAAAAATTACACATCAGAAGTATCACTCCTGCACATTGTGCTCTGTGTGTTGTGACTGGGTAATGGGACATTTTGGAAGGAATCTTCTTCGAAGTTCCTCATCTTACCTGTCTCTCATCATCCTGTCTGCTTGCTCTGTTAATTATTTATTTGTAAAATAAAAAAAAAGTAAACACCGTGATTACATAATACGTAATTCCTGGTATTGTAATGTTGGAGTAACAATATGGCGATCAGATTTGAGAGTTATGTAAATACACTAAGAGCAAGGTTACTACCACAGACTTTCTATGCTGGCACACATCATTGACAATTGTTTTTCTCATGCTAAATTTCAAGTAACACTGAATTTTTAAGCATGTGTTAGCGATCATATTTATGTCTGACTGCTAAAGTTACCTTCTTGCTCACCATCTCAAGGGTACTTGTGAGACTTCACAATTACAGACTATTTGTATTAGAGAATTATAGTGGTAGCACTTGCTGCTCTCAAGTTTCATTTTGTCACTTATTTGCTTGCAAATCACTGCAGGCACATCTCAAAACATATTTTTAAGCATGAAGATATATAGATACAAGTCCAGTGTGATTTTCATGTACACTCAGTGCTTGACTCCCATAAAACCAGTAACTTTATAAAGCTGGCTCAGAATCAGAGCCTCCATCATAGGCATTTCAACATTTATATTTGTTTGTGTGACTACAGACTTATTAAACTATCTGAGCAAACCTGGCCACAGTCAAGATATTGCCATTAATGCCTGTAAACAAAGGTTTTACTTTATTCCTATCTGCTACTGTTACATTTTAAAAATTTGAAGAAAGGGGGAAACCAAACAAAAACGCAAATAACCCAAAAAAGCTAATAACAGGCAACAACAGAGATGTTTTCTTTGCCCAACGTGCTGCCGTGTAGCAGCTTTGTGGACTAGTGTTCTTTAACAGAAATCATCTTTTCCTTATTTGTACAAATCTGACTGTCCTTTGGACTTCCCTAATTGCATGCATTCTTTCGGCTATATGATTGATTGGATCAAAGTACAGCTTTATTATGCCGTTCTTTTTCTTACTATAAGAAATCTGAATTGCTGGAGATGAAAACAAATTTATTTTCCATTCAAAGTAAGTCTACGTGTCTGATCTTCAAGAAAGACCATGATCTTTACCTGTTATGTTGCTCAGTACAAGTAAATGTATTTTTATGTTGTTCAAGTACAAATAAAAATATTTATATTGAGTCTTCATATAATAATAAAATGTACTAATAAGAAAATCATGGATAAATACCAAAAAGAATTATAACAATGAAACCCCCTCCAAATGAAAAAAATGTCTAATCCAGGTGAGTAGAAAAAGGGTTAAAAAAATTGAAAGAATTCAAGAAGCTTAGATGACTTTGGAAACACAGATCAAAAACAGAGAGACTGGAAGTATAATTAACTCCATTACTGCTCAGTCAAATGAAAACAGCTGTGACACCCCATCTTATTTATGACAGCAGAAAATAGCTCTATTCCCTTGCTGGTTATTGCTGTAGGACAGCAGTGGTTCTACAGCAGGTGAAATAGAAACAAGCTGCTAATATTTATGTCACTAGATCAGGTTATGGATACAAGATTTATGCAAAAGTTCTATAAAAATATCTAAGTAGCTTTTATATCTTCCTGCAGCAATCTTTTTCCGATAGCAAACTAAATATCTCTTTATTATATATGATCTTACACTCTCAGTAGTATTGTGGTACAAAGGCAGTTCCTCCACTGCTGAAGATAAGAATGTGTTTTCACTTCAAACCCAGTTTTATTCACTCTAAAACATAAATAAAAACCAATTTAGGTCGCAAACCCACTCATTTATTTGCAGATCCAAGCTAGACTTTCACAATGTGGAATGGGATACATGGTAGCTTAATAATAGAACAGTTTGTTGTACTTCAGAGACCAAGTTTGCTTTTAGAAGTGTGGAAAGCAAGCAAGAAAAATAGTTTTCAGATTAAAGCCCTTATTTTATTAGCAAAGGTCATTAAATCAGATGCTACCTACTTTGATATAAAAATGTGAATGAACAGAAGATCTCCTAGAGTGTTTTTTCAACCTGCAGATTTAATCACTGTGCTTCTTACACCCAATCAAGTCTTATTTCTCACTCAGACAAACTGTCCATTAAATGGCTGAGAAATAAGATTGTCAATAACAGGACAGAAAATAAAGCAAATAGGCTGTTGCACACTTCACTGCTGACCTTTTCACCCTCTCCCCTGCTCATCAACCTCCATGCTCTCATTTGCCTCCAGTTCCGATGCTGCCTGCACTTCCCAGCTCCATTGTACACTGACACTTGTTTGCACCCACTGCAGCACCTACCTGTATCCTCACAGATCCAAACCCCTTTGTTTCTCCACACCTCTTCCACTAAGCACCCAGAGTTTTTTTCTCAAAGAACCTCATTTCGGTACTGTGTGACCAGACACCCCCTTAATAGCCACCGCCTTCCAGCAGCTTTGAGCAATATTGACATTCCTCCCAGAAGAGATCACCTCCTCACCAACTCCACAGATGCCATGTCAGGGACCTGAGTGGCATATGAGACTCCCAATCCCTCATGTACTGCAACAGCTCCTTACCACCCTTCCCCTCTTTATGGGTGCTCAATATAAAGAAGAACATCAAGAGCCAGCCTCTTGAGGTATGGCTGCTGGAATCCCTCTATATTGCTGTGTCACCATCCCAGAGTAACACAGGAATAATGGAGTAGCTGAAGTTGGGGTTCAAATAGACACCATGTGTCTTTGTGTCTCACGTCTGGTTGTTGCATTTTTATTTTTCGTAGTATTCCTCCAAAATCAACAGTTCTGATAATATTCCCCATGGTCTGTTGGACTCCACAACTGCATATCCAAACAGCAATGCCATCAAAATGATCACGAGTATTTCAGATGTGGGTAGAAACAAATTCACCCTTTTTCTAACACACAAATATGTGGACCTAGAAAGTCTAAGACTCCTTCCTGTTTCACTTGCACTGAAAATAATGTGCAGAAATCCACCAAGTAACTACCTGTGTATTTAGGTATTTAGTTACGTACAAGCACAGCACAGACCACGGTGAGCTTCCCACGTGGTCTCATCATTGTACCTTTACCCAGCCTTTTTCCATTTGTCCACAAGAAACCACAGGCATCATGTCTCTGTGGTAGCCTTTAGCATCTTGTTACCGACTCTTACAATTATTTATGGTAGAGAATACAGGAGTAAAACTCTGGATCCAACAAAGCTGTGAAGAAAACACCAGCTGTCCTCAGCGGCACTAAGGTTGAACTGCTGAAAGTTCTTTGGGCACATGCACAATTTTAAGACAGCCTGTCATTGTCACACTAACACTGAGCTTCTGTTTTCAGGTCTTCCACAACTGCAGGTGTTTTGCCTTAATCTGGCAAATAATTTATTCAAGTTTTGAGTAACAGTGGGAATATTTGTAGTTTTTAACTCAAAGGGATAAATGCCCCCTAGGTTTACCTCCTGCATGATGGAGAGGCAGCACGAGATGACCATAGGAAATAAGGATATAGTAACCATATTTCCTAGCCCTTTTCTTAGGGAATAAAAATCCTAATTCCTGCCTAGTACAAAGACCCAGATCCACAAGATAATTTGTTCAGGCAATGCAAAGAAAAATAGCAAATCATTAATGAGGTAAACATATGCTTGAAATGGACCACAAACCAAACTTTCCCAGACCTCACTGAGATCCCAGATGATTTCCTTGCTTCCAGGAGAGACTCTGCATTTCTTGGCTTTCAGTCTCCCTACCACTGCAGCACAGCATCACCATTACAGCTGTGAAGGCAACACACAGTGGCCAGCTGTGCTGGAAGGGCTGGGCTTCCCACAGAGCCATCCATGTGAACACCATTCAGAGAGCTCTTGGACAAATGAGCTGAGCATCCTGTCAGCCAAAACCACCACAGTGCCACTGAAAATATTCAAAAGTAGGGTTCTTCATTTTGGCTTTGTGGAGAAGGTCAGAGTCTAAGAATTATTTTTAAATTCCATTTTTCTTTCTTCTTGGTGAGTTATTTGCTGATAGAAAAGTGCAGCCAACTCTAGGTAACTGTTCATTCAGTAAGAGGCCCTCAAGCAAAAAGAAGCACAACAAAAGACTGAATTGGTCAAAAGCAGGGCAGGGTACAAGGGATGCTGCAAAGGACACATAACTGGCAAGGCCAAATACCTTCACATCTTTGGCCAGGTGTTGGACTGTAAGGTACCTGAGGCACCTGCACAGAGACAGCTGATATCCATCAGAATCTAAGGACCCTTGCTCCCTACTGGACCAACAGTCAAAGGTGTGCAGGACAACCAAGATACATCAAAAGGCACCATGGATCCAGGTGTGAGTTGCTGTATCAATCTCTGAAAGCACACAGCGAGACCTGGGTCACCTTCTTGGAAAGACATCCTTCTTCAAAAGGTGGTGGCCAAACCAAAGAATATGGCTGACATGGTAATCTATGTGTTGAAACAGCAGACCTCTTCACCACATCATTCTTGATGTTTTGTGGCTTGGCAATAGCATGACTAGAAACTTTCCCATATTATAATACCAAAAATTATCCTAACACTTATTCATGAAGAAGTATATGAGGCTACCAACACTCATCACAGGAATAAATTAAAAAATTTTGCAGCCTTAATGGTAGACCCACTCAGAAAGTGGGTTCACTGCTTCTGGCCTATCTTCTCAAATTTGACCTATAATCTAAAGATGGGAAATGATTAAAAATTAGAAACAAGAAATAAAGACAACCATGGTACAATTCTGTTGATCTTTCATCAACATAGTCAAGAGAAGAATGTAGGCTATGAAGCATTCATGTTTTTAGAAATTAAACAGTTGTTCTGTTAAAATAAACATAATGCCATTTAATATAATTTATCCACAGGGTAGAAATATAAAAGTACTCCAAATCAAAACAGAGGAGCTAAAAATAAAATTAAAAAACATATTTGAGTAAGACATACTTAGTTAAAATAACAGCTAAATGTCAGCTTATATTTCTGTATAGGAAAATCTTTGACCTGCAAAAGATAAAGTCAAAAAATATTTTGTCTTTAATATAGGGGAGATATATTAACTCTATTTAGTGAAAGGAGGGAAAATAGGAGGACTTTTAATTAACAGCTGTAAATTGCTTATTAACTTCAAAATCAATTAATTTCTGTATCTGTCCCTAGTCCAAATCACTGATATGGCAATAGTAATTAAAAAACAGATAAACTGTTAAAAAGGTCCATAATTTAATACACTTAGGCAACCTGAGTTCTTAAGTGTGCAACAATAAGGATATTAAAAATCACCACACTGATAAGATTCTGCTTTAAAGATGAGACTTCATATGCCAAATTTCAACAGAGACTGATTTTTTAAAGTCAAGACATAAACCCTAAAACTGGGATCTCATGGAGGCACTATAATTTATAATACTTCTGCAGTTTTCAATTATTCAGATGCTCATGGCCCAACAAATTGAATAATGAATGGAATAATGAATTGAACCCTGACAAGATGATAACAGAAAATATTATGAGTATTACAAAGCAGAACCCACTTACAGAAAGATCCCTCAAAGAAATAACTTGTTTGAAGGACACATTTTCTCTTGAAATCCAAAGGACTTGCAGGGAAATGTGTGCAGGAGCTGCCACTAACAAATAACCTCTAAAGGCATAAACCTGCAGAACAGTATATTTCTAGTGACCGAACTGTGAATCATAATCATAAATAGGCCAGTTATATTTTCTGTGGATGTAGGTTATGCATTTCATTATTGTTTTTTTTTTTTCTTCCTCTAATGCCAGAGAGTGAGAAAAAAAATGGCCATATAAATTCTTAAACACTTTAGCTGCAGGCTTAGCCTTGGAGGTGTGATGATATTCCACAGATGCGAAAGCATACAGGTCTTAACAGTATTTAATACATTTGCATCAACACTGCAAGCCAGAAACATAAATAATAAAAATGATAAATATACTATACAGAAATGGCGATAGGTAATGCATGTTTGTACCTCCCAGCTAGTATTTAAAGAAGCAGTGCAGGCAGCCAGCAAATGCCACGTTTAAAAAACAAAATACATAGGTTTGAAAAAAAAAAAAATCAAACCAGAGACCTAGCAAAACAGATTTTAACAAAGCACTGTTCTGCATCAGCAAGGAGATAGGTAACTTACCCTACATATTGAAATTACATGAGACATTTGCCACTGCTTGAAACTAAGGTAAACAACATCATCTCCCCAAAACCAACCCTGAACTTTCTGCCAAAAATAAAGATGTCTTTTATGGAAGTTTGGAAAATACTGGACTAACTATAAGAGAAAAAAATCCTGACTCCTGTCAGAGTAGATCTAAAATGCAAGGCCAGTTATATGTGGCAAGTTTCTCTTGAAGCCAGGGTTAGTCTTCAGTGCTAGGTCAACACTTTTACTGGGTTCACTCCAAAGACCCAAATACTTGTAAACAGCTGGAAATGACAGCTGGAAATAACAGCTCAAGACTGTCTGCCACTCTACTTTTGTGCTACTTATTTTGATTAAGCACAGAAAACTGCTTGGTATCAGAAACCCCCCAGCTTAGTTACATTGGGTTTCCCACAAGCCAAGGGAAAAAAAAAAAAATAAAAATACAAAATGAAGAAGTTGGGACACTTAAGTAAATATTCAGATTCTTAGGCATTCTGGAGCACAGCAGACTTCTCACTCCTTCCTTGTTCTGAATAACTTCTCCTCATGGGACTGTTGGGAAAGAAGTGTGCTTATTTATGTGAAATAGTGAAAGAAACTGTCCCTTTCCAGCATTCTTAAAGAAAACCCCAGGAACCCAGGAAACAGTGGCCAGGTGGCACAGCCTACCTTTCGGTAGCACCTCTGGGTGCTCTGCTCCTATATGGAAACCTCTAATGTGCTATGATAGCTCATCAAAAAGCTACATCAATTGCGAAAATGGATGTGCATGTTGGAAGTCTCTGGTACGGGCACAGCTCCTACCACATGCAGCTCCCAGTTCACCACCCTTTCAGAAGCTCCCATGCTCTCAAATTTGTAAGAACTCTCCCTGGGCCATCTTTGTACAAATCTACTAGCTGGGTTACAGTGTACAGTGAGTCTAGACCACACATACACATCTATTCTTTCTTATAAAGGGATTTAGCTAGTTGTCAGCTCCTAGAAGACCTCTTCTTGTGCCACAGAGAAATTTGTATCCCCTGCTGTAATGCTGCAAATCCATAATTAACTACATGAATGGAAGAAATAAAAATATACAAATATCTAAACTGTGTGTGTTATTTTCCTTTACTGATTTCCTTTCATAACAGAAGGAAAACCAGGCATATATGGATACTTGGACTAGCACTAGAATTGAAAAGGCATCTGTCTTAACAATCATTTGGCTTTTAAAATGAAATGCTCTAATAGAATCACTGTAATTACACTTAAATATAACTTACATTTTTATTTCAGCATTTTCAGTACCCTGCTGGTAGAAAGTGACCTCCAATCATATCCTAAACATTAAATTGCACCCTTTGACTTTACATTTCTCTTCAGAAATTGTTTTCTTTTAACAGGTCTGTTGCTGTTTTCTCTCCATGAGCATTTGTTTCTAGTATTTAATGCTTCAGCTGTGGCAGCTTGCATTGCTTACCAAATGCACTATCCCATTACTGAAATTATGATCTAGCAGTAAAAACACATTGATTTGTGTTTACTGTTAATATTTTACAGCTTAAAGCACATTTTCCTAGCCAGAATAGTAATTTGCTGCTCAGCTCTGTCATCTTATACTGAGTAGCTCCAATGAAGCCAGTGGGATGGTTTACTTAGTATGGCAAGACTCAGTGTAGCATGAGGATATGATTCCTAACTAAAGGGACAAACTTTTGAAGAACTTTAAATAAATTAACACTAACATCCTTAAGCTCAACTGCTATTGAGGGCAGTGGAAACTGCCCCAGAGAAAGACTCATAACTAGTTTTATACAGGTGGAAACTGTGCTCACCTTCCTGCATTTTTCTTCCCCACAAAACAGCTGTGGAGTGCTACAGGGAAAAACATGGAAGGTTCTTACAAAGGATATGGGAAAGTGCTTTGATAAAGGATGCCCAGAACATAGTCTACTTGAAGACGAGCCTCCTAAACACAGAGTCAGCTGTTCTCAGCAGGATGCTTCACCAAAGAGATCTAAATTTCAGCGTGGTGCCACCAGTATAATTTTCTTATGGTAGAGCCCTGCCCCTGCAAGGTGGGGACTTTAAGGGAAGATTTAGACTTTTTAAGGAACATAGCATATGGAAAACATCAGCTAGCTACTGTAAGAGAAAAAAATCACCTAAAATATGTATTTCTGAAGCACTGGCACTGCTAAAACATTTTTTTTTTTCCAAGGGTACTTTCTTCATCTGGGGCTTATATTTTATATTCTTCAGAAATTATTTCGCTAGACTGTTTTTCTCCCATAGGTCTCTTAACATGAAAAGTATTGCTGTATCTTCATCACTACTTCCTATTTCTCATCCTTTGTCTGGTATTTTTCTAAGAAATGCATTTTCTTCATGAAAGAAAATCAGTTACATGTGGGCAAGAGCCTTGGGCAAGGCTGTTGTCTTCATATGCTTGATCTGTATAGACTGTACTGTCTGAGTCTCCATTAAACAGTCTGGATTATAAATGACTTAAAATTTTAATAAAAATCATCATTTGTTTCTGTGCCTTAGTTCACACATTAACAATAATAGGCAAGGCATTAACACAGAGGAACTGTTTAAATTCTGTTACAATTAATGCTCCAAAATTGTTGGGCTCTCTGGATGAAAGACATTTCATTCAGACTATTTTATGATAGCAGTTTATTTACAATAAATCTTCATCACACAAATTTATCTCAGCTCCACTTAGGGCTAGCACAGCTTGCTGCTGGTGTTTCAGGTACACCTCCTGCAGCAGCATCAGAGCAGTTCAGTGGTTGTCACCTCCCTACATGCCACAGAGCAACACTAAGGGAAGCTGATCATGCTGATGCTGATATATAGGTTATCAGCACACATTCACTGCTCACTATGGGGACAGCTTCTAATTCACCTATTGGGCTTCTAAAGCTCAAAACAGAGGCTTTCCTGAAAAATTCTACCCAATCCAGCAGCTCTGTCTCTCCAAGATCTAAAAAAATAGCTGAACATCATTTCAGACTGGGTCAGAACCTCTGTCAAATCCCACCCATGTGAATTACATGCTGCCCACTTAAAAGTGTTGCCAGTGTGCCTATCCCAGCTATTTCAGGCAGTTCCAGCCCGCTCTTCATACTTGTTGGCGGGGATGCTGCATCATGGGGCTGGGCATGGCCAGATGGCCCTTTGCTTGTTCAATGGGGAAATGCTGCAAAGCATGTAGGGATCTCCATGAAATAAAAAGGCCTGTTAAAGCATCAAATATTATTTAACATCCCTTTAACATGTTGTTTCTTATATTTCTGTGAAGAGAGGTGAAAACACAGGGGTACTGAGAGATTATGAGTTATGCTGCAAGTACCAAAGAAGGATGTGAATCCTTACTCAGAGCCAACACTGAGGCAACATCTGCAGAGGACTCCAGAGGTGTGCTGGGGGGGACTCTCTATGGAGCTCAGAAGCTCACTTCTTTGGTGAACTTTGGAAGTTCACCCTTCTTTTGGACACAGTTTAATCATCCCTACCAAGAACAATTTTTCCTTCAACATCTCCTAAAGATAATCCACACGGTATGGGCCATGTTATTCAGTAAAACACACATGCATTGATACTCACACTTATACAAAAGAAACGACAAAACCAGTAACAGCAACACAGCTTTGGTGCAAAACAAATTGAAACAAATGATGACAATTTAAGATGAAGTTATTTAAAAGATTCACTCTTTCTTCCACACTCAGTCTGAGTTTGTTCCTTATCCTACACCTCTGCCTTCCAATAATCATCCCCATTTACTGAATGGCAGCTGCAGCAGCCCTTAAAACCATAGCACTTGTATAGCAAGCCAAATTCGCTGAAGAAAAAATATTGGGATGTTGGGCATTGTTTTTTGGTTTGCTTTTATTTTCTGAGCATATATGCAAAAAGATATTTTCTGTAAATACTGATGGTGATTCTAAGTAGATGTTTTTAACTGCATAGAATCCTATTATGATTCAGAATGCAAATGACAGTCCACTTCTTGAGCAGACCAGATTTTGTTGTCCTTGCCCTCCAATGGTGAGGAGACACTCCACTGATTCAAAAGCAAGGTACTCTCCAGGAAGACCCTAAACTTCATTCAAGCTTAAATGTCAAATAAATCTGCTGATGGTATTTTGCACGATTATTACCTTATGAGCATCTAGCAACCTGATGCATGTAATTTATCACAAAGTTAAAACACTGTTTTAGGAAACTCTTTTCTATATTGATGCATCTCTGGTAAAACCAGTTGCTTACATAGCACTGTTTAAAAAAAAATAAAACTTCACAAACAAAAATGTATGTGTCATTTCAAACCACAAGAATAATTATAAATATTGTGTCACTGCCTTTCTAATTGTTACAGAAAAATGAAATGCTAAGTCATGTCTTATTAAATCATAGATACCATGAGAGCTTCTCTTCCATGAGATGGTCTCATGTTTCATTTTACTAACTCTGAAAACACTGATGGAGTTAGTTATAAAATAGGAATGGGTTTGTTCATGTTTTTGTTTTGGTTTGTTTTGTGTTTTTTTAAATCATGCT
The DNA here is from genome assembly GCA_027560015.1 of Chloroceryle amazona. Classification (NCBI taxonomy): domain Eukaryota; kingdom Metazoa; phylum Chordata; class Aves; order Coraciiformes; family Cerylidae; genus Chloroceryle; species Chloroceryle amazona. Next base: position 28,902 of record JANHFX010009116.1, read on the forward strand.
TCACAGTTAGGTTTACTAAACCAGTTAAAACTGCATCACTTCAAAGCCTAATGTATGAAATAGCTTTATCTAACGTGCTAAGAAACACCAGGTCGATGAGCGCTTTTGACTTGCAGAATTTACTGACTTGATCTGTTAAGTAGACAGCTCCACTCAGTGACAGTCTGTTTTTGAATGGATTCCTTTATTTTTGATACAAAAATCTATAATGTCACTCAAGAACGTCTTTAAGAATGTGTACATACAAATTCAAATGTGTATCTATAGACCTGCAGGACTCAATGGATTTCAATGTATTTAAGCACCTGCATCTGTGGAAGTGTTTCTTGGGTAAGGGCTGTACAAAATATTGACATCTGGATTAAAGTATAAGCATCCATAAAATGCATATCTAAGTCAAAACTGTAGCACAGTTCTAACTGCATTAAGCACTTACATAACCCTGTGTACTGGGAAAATCCCATATGGTGAACATATACCTGGCATATAGCAGTAGATCATCTAGGATTAGGAGTCTTATATATCGACATATCTGATATTGAAGTGAAGTGCTACTTGGCAAGTCAAAACTCAGACAAGTACAGTAGTTCCAACATTAAGAAAGACAGCTTTACAAAGAAAATGGCACGTGGTATTTAACAGAATTTACCATTTGTGGAAGTTCTCCTTTGCTTATGTTGTGCTTTCTGCAAGGATGGTGGGAGTCAGATGTTACCTACACAGTGGTTTGTGGAATCAATCTGAGATAGAGTTGTTGCAGTGCTAAACAATATACTATAAAAACAGGCCCTGCCATGAAGAAAGTATTGCTTAAATGGGCAAGAAAACCATGGTATGAGTGGAAATAGAGACACAGACAGATAAGCAGATTTGCCCAAGATCTCAAGTGCCATTGATGTGATTGGAATCTGCCTGAGTAGGAGAAGGACATAGAAAGCTGATAGACAAAATTGATATTAGTTTTGGGAACATCAAAGAGAAAGGCAAGTGCACCCTGATTCACTGAAAACCACCCCCAGAGTATGGCTCATGATGTGAAGGCGTGTCCCAGCTCTCCCAAACAACTTCCCAAACAATATAGCTGAACATTCCTAAGCACAGTAGAGTAATCTGTAAAAATTTTCTTTCTTTTCTTTTCTTTTCTTGTTTTTTTTTGTGTGTGTGTTTTTTTGTTGTTATTGTTGTTTTGTTTGTTTGTTTTTCTTGTTTGTTTTGTTTTGTTTTGTTTTGGGGGGGGAGCAGACAAAAGGCAAGGAAGTCCTTTAGGATTTAATGAAGTAATGCAATTGTGCAAACAACTGAGAGACTTCGTAAACTGGTGTGAAACAGTTCAGCAATAATTCAGAAACCTCATGGCAGTATTCCCACTGGAGTTTGAATAGACAAGCTTGTTTTACAGATGGGCATGTATCTGTATTGGTGCTTTATGGAGGCCAGATCCTGAGGATAGTAAAGGTGCTTAGCACTTTCAAGGATGCAGAAGCACAGCTGCAACAGTTTATTACCACAGCAGAGATTGGACCAGTCCATAGGAGATCCCACCACCTCCTCTGGTTAACTATCCCCCTAAATGAAACTTGCACAGCAATGAGAAAACTGCTTCCTGCTGAACACTGCACACAAATCAAGTCATCTGCAAACAACCACCTGGAACTTATCCAAAATGAGCTTACTTCCTTCCCCCCTCCCTCCCCCACCCCCCCCCCACAAATATGCCACACCAAAAAAAACCTCTCCCGACCCCCAATGGCCCATCCCCCCCAGTCAACAGCACACATCTGCAAC